>CAIGQZ010001492.1:2850483-2863507 GCA_903798205.1 Danio tinwini | reverse complement strand
GAACAAAGAAAAAGTGACAACTTAAATACACAGGCTGGAACAAGTCACAGGTGATCGAAATAAAGTAAACAATAACACACGAGGAAGAACAAAGGCAGAGGGGAAACATGGGGACCTCTAGGGGAATGTAGACAAAGTGCAGGATGGTGATAGATATTTTTCAAGACACTTCTATACAGCTTAAAGTGACATTTAAAGGCTTAACTGGGTTAACTACAGGTTAGGGTAATTTGGCAAGTTATTGTATAACAATGGTTTGTTCTGTAGACTATCAACAAAAATATTGCTTAAAGGGGCTAATAATTTTTACCTTAAAATGGTTCTTAAAAAATTAAAAACTGCTTTTATTCTAGCTGAAATAAAACAAATAAGACTTTCTCCAGAAGAAAAAATATTATCAGATATACTGTAAAAAATTCCCTTGCTCTGTTAAACATCATTTGGGAAATATTTAAAAAAGAAAAAAATGTTTGTTTAAAACTCAAAATGAGTGGAAATCATAGTAATAAAGAATTTCTGAGATGACATTAGCTTTATACTGCAATATGTAATGTTCTTTTTTTCGTCAGCTGTGTTCAAAGTACAACTCTCACCTTCTATTTTTGTTTCATCCATAATTGGCAGAAAAAACAAAATGTTATGAAATATTCACATTTCAAATGGTGAAAAAACATTAGTAAATGGAATGCATTGAGGTGGGAAGTGGGATATTTCACCTCTGACTGTATCGGAGGAAACCCACGCGAACACGGGGAGAACAAGCAAACTCCACACAGAAATGCCAACTGACCCAGCAGAGGTTCGAACCAGCGACCTTCTTGCTGTGAGGCGATCATGCTACCCACTGCGCCACCGTGACACCCCAAAATTTATGATAATAAGCTTAATAATGTATTAAATAATGTAATAAAGTATTCAATGTGTGATGTGTTTTCAGATTCTGTCGATGTGTCAAGCATCTCCAACGGCAACAACATCAACATGAGTCTAGGTCTTACTCTGACTCCAACTACCAAAAATAATGGCTTTATGGTAGGATTGTCCACTTTCCAAAAAGTAACATACAGAAACATGTTCCTGATATGCAAGCAACTGACATACTATTGCTTAAGTATAAGCTTGTTTCTAAGATTTGTTTTGTGGTTCTAGCATATTTCCAGGTTATTTTAAGACACTATTAAGTTCTTAAGTTCTTATCCTGTTTCATGATTATAGCATGTGCTTAGGTTGTTTCAATGCATTGCTACTGTGTTTGTAATGTTGTTACAGTAGCATGTATTGACACATTAGCTCTATCCAAATGATTAGTATTGTGCAATGACTTCACAGACAGCGTTTGTATGTGAAATCACCTCACAAAACTAATATTGAACAGGTTTATTGACGAAAAATTGCTGCTAATAGAGAGAGCTTTAGACTTTACTGCATCCAAAATCACATACTCTATTACTCAAGTACTACATTTGAATTTGAATGTACTTCACGACCATTAGATGGCAGCACCTGCTTGCTCATTCTAAAGTATGTTATTTAGTCCTCTTAGATGTACACTTTTAAAATAAAAGTAATATTGATTCTAATCAGAGGTCATGACCATTAATATGAATACTGTCAACTATTATTTCTCTATATTAATTTTGGTTTAATCATGTTTCATAGTTTCCTATATGTAAACTTAATTAGAAAGCCAATTACAATTAATCAAAAGTCAGGCACCCTATCTAGGATAGTCGTACAATGCCTTGTTGCTCTAGACGGAAAGAATCTTTTTCCACCAAAGTACACGTGAACTAATATCAAGTGTTAGTAGGATCTTTAGAAATACAGTAAATGTGCCCAATGCTCCATTGTAACTGAACTTTAGTCCGATATCAACCTGACTCTCAGAATGTAAGAACAAAAAGACAATAATATATATTAAATTAAATACAGTATGAATAAAGAGTGATCAAAATTACTTTCAAACATCACAATTTATCATTCAGGTAAATAAAGTTAATCATCCAAAATCCAATTTCAACAATGTAGAAACAAAAAATATATTCTAAACACTGTCAAACTATAAACAATCAAATAAGAAATCTTAGATCAAATCAAAAAGAGAGTTTAGAAATATTTTACTTGTAATGAGAGCTACACACAGCAGTTGTGCGGGATATCTGGATACAGATTCTCTGACTACTTCACCACCTTTCTGTAATTACCTGAAGCTTCACCACAGGACCTTGCCTGTTATGATACTAGTATGTGAGCTGAGTAGTACACTACGTCCGAATTCATTAGATTTATGAACGGTAGTGAATATCATTCTATATTAGCGCAATATTGACCATTTCTCACACAAACCGACCACCAACAGCAGCTTTTATTTTCTCGTTTGTTACTGAGTCAAACATGAACTCTGGGATATTGATTTAGATTGCCTTCAACATTCAAACTAAAGGATCTCAGTATTGTAAGCTGTAACAAAATGAATTATAAATGCCTTGTTATCTCACTATATCCATATTTTCACCAAGAGAAAGTTTTTAAGCATGCATTTTTAAAGAGCCCCTATTATGCGTTAAAAAGGTCATATTTTGGTTTTGGATGTCTCCAACAACAGGCTGATGTGCATGCATGGTCAAAAAACACTTTCATTGTCTTATAATATGCATTTATTTTTACGTAATTATCCCAATGACTCCCATATGATTTGTTCAGCGATTCATTTGTTCCCAAACCCCTCCTTAGCGCGATGCTAATCTGCGCTGATTGGTCAATTGACCAAGTCTGTTGTGATTGGTCGACTGTGTTCAGTGTGAGACAGAAAGAGACACCCACCATGGCTTATCAACATTTTTTATTCAGAGTGCAGAGTGTATATGTGAGCCCAATGCAGGAGTGCAATAAACACCAGCATATTGCTCTATTCTTCACCATAAGTAAAAACAGTGACACACATTCAATATTAATCCACACAGTGGCAAAATACTCAAACTTGACCTCTGCATGTGTGTAGTAACAGCTGATGGTGGCCATAGCAACGACAAACAGCTGTGGATCGCAAGCTCACAAACGCATTTAAATCCGTAAAGCGGCAAATGGCACATTTTCAACGTCGTGAAATGAGAATATAGAGGTAACCAGATACAGTACAAGCAGTTACAAGTAAAAAAACAACACAATTAAATACATAATTTGCAAGCTAGAGAAAACAAGGAGGCAACCATTTTAATCACACTTACTTACATTTGAAAAATGGAGGATGAACTGATCCATGAACTGTTTACTGTAAAGTTCCTGTGAAGCTCTGACAAAGTCCCATACATCAATAGTCTTTTTTGATCCTTCCTTCAACAATCGGCCGATGAATCCCCCGCTATAAGCATGTAGACTGCTGAAGCACTCGTCAGAAAAATGACGGGAACACAGCACAAGGCTGGGGCAATAATGCTGAGGTATTTTTGCAAAAATAAACTTCAACCACTGACTCTTCACAGCCTCATCTTTGGGTAGAGAAAATAAAAATTAATTTTCCCGGGTCTGTGCGCGCAACGAATGGGTGGAGCTTGAGTTCGGACGTCACACCGACACGGCTAAAGATTCATTAGAGCGGTGATTCATTTGAACCCCTATGAGTCGACTCTTTTATAGATGAATCGATCGTTTTATACACGGTGCACTTTCAGATTTTAGCCGTAGCTGGATATTTCACTTCACTCAGAGCTGTGTTACACACTCCATGGAAGGTCATTTTCCAAAACCCATAATAGGGGCTCTTTAACTGGTCTATGTATGCAGTTGCTATTAAAATCATATTATGTGACTTTGTCTTTGTGCTTTAGACATGTGGTCCGCTGTGGGCTCAGCTCTGTGGAAGTCAGTACTTTTACCCAGGAGTCTGTGCTGATGTGAGCCCACAGTTTACCCTCCAGTCGGCTTTTTCCCCGGCTGTTCAAAGTACTAACACACATCTGTATCCTCTCTCTGAAAGTTTACTCTTCAGGTTAACCTGATATTAACATTTGTCTTCCGTTTCACTTCTAAACAGCTTGTGGTAGTCTTATGGATATTGCCATTGTTTTGGATGGATCCAACAGTATATACCCATGGGAACCAATTGTTGATTTCCTCGTGAAACTGTTGGAAAACTTAAATATTGGACCTCAGAGCACCCAGGCAAGTTGAACAGCTTGTGTAAACTGTTTATTAATGGGTTTCTTTTGTAACTATGATATCTCTGATTTCATTTGGAACAGGTCAGTGTTATGCAGTACGGTGTTGACACTACGTTCCAGTTTTACTTGAATTCCTACAAGACAAAAGAGTCTATGATTAAAGCAGCTTCAAATATGCAGCAGAAACAAGGATTAGAGACTAATACTTTCAACGCCATTGACTTTGCAAGGTACAGTATAATTATTTTTGAGCAGCCTCACCTACAGTATGTGAACTACTGTTATTGAATTAGTAAACAACATGGTAACTATGAATAATTTATTAAGGATTATTAAGGATTTAGGGATTTTGTTGTTTAGGCATATGTTAGCTGGTTTTAGTAGCTTGTTGCTTTGTTCTAATATTTTATTAGGTTGATTTAGCACGCTGCTGGTATATTATCATGTTGTTAGCGCGTTGCATAGTTCTAGCATGTTTATAGGTTATTTTAACCCACTGCTAGCAGGATTTTATCATGTTATTACTGTATAATATCTAAGATTCTATTGTGTTGCTATGTAGTTTGTTTTAAGACTACTAGCATGTTTTATCACATCAGCTAGTTGCTAAGTTCCATTGTGTTTTTAGGTTGTTTTAGCACACTGCTAGCATGTTTTGTCATGTTGTTAGCTGGTTGTAAGGTTTCAGCTTGTTTCTAGGTTGTTTTAATACATTGCTAGCAGTTTTTTTATGATGTAAGCTAGCTACAAAGGTCCATCGTGTTTTTAGGTTGTTTTAACACACTGCTAGCATATTTTATCATGTAGCTAGTTACAAGATTCCATTGTGTTTCTAGCTTGTTTTAGCACACTACCAGCATGTTTTCACACATTGACTGTGGCTAATTATTACACTTGCAAAACTGTGAAAAGTAATTTAAAAAAAAATAGTAAAAGTAATAAACAAAGAGATAATAAAATGTTTGCAAGACAATTGTATTTGTTTACTATAACAAAAAGAAAATATAGGGTATCAAATTATTTTCATGCATATTTATTTGACTATAAGTTACATTGCAACCACATGCCAACGAATTAGTAGACTCTCTGCTTAATATCTAGTGACACTGCATCACCTAAAGACATTCTCCTGACTCTAAAGAATTTGCAAGTAAATGTCAGCCTACACTAACCCTAACCTAACAATCTACTATAATATTCTAAGGAGAATTAGTAACCATGTAGTTGCAATGTAACTTATAATCAACTTATAATCAAGATAAGTTAAAGGGACCATCAATGTAAAGCAACACAGACTCATTCTGAAAACGTACCCCCGGATACATTTCTTGAGATCATGAATTTTGTAGCCGGAGCTACATATGGCTGCATTTCGTCTTTAAAACAAACACTACTGGGCGGTATGTTGTCGCCACCGACTTTTCTTTCTTTTCACTCTACCAGCTGACCGCTTACCTCTGTGTGGACAGCGTTTCCGCTGTTACCAGTTTGCCCAGTAGTTTGTCATGTACTGTACGTAGGTGGAGGCAGAGAGAAGTTGACCACAATGACAGGGTTCCAGTCTGGCAAAGAACAGTTCCAGAAAGCAGATACTGTACAACAAAAACAAAAGGCAAAAAATAAAATAAACAAGCAAATAACAGGGTGAGAACATGGCAACATCTGAAAACATGGTAAAAATCAGGTGGTCGCTGAGGTTTTTCTTTTTCTGGATTGCTTTTGAAAACACTGTTGGTTGTGTTTAGGGAAGGGTTTGGGTCAGTCAGTCAGTTGACAGCGACCTCTGGTGGATTTCCTCTAGAACAGCAGGCGAGAATGGCACTCTCAAGAGAAATTTGAGATCTGAAAAAGCATACACTGGCTGCAGTTTACGCTTTTTCAGATCTCAAAATTCTCTTGCAAATTTATCTCCATTGGATTTGCGAATCAAAAACTGCAAAAAAAAAAAACATATCTCCTGGGACGTATTTCGTGATCTCCAGAACATATACAGCGGTACATAGCAATAACGAGCTTGGGTTGACAAAGTGATACCAGAAATGGTTAAAGAAATCAACTCCTGAAATAAGTTGTTATGCAGAAATATTAAAATAATACAAATAGTTTTATACATTAAACTCTTGAACTTTCTTTGTTTGCATGTCTGTGGGTGATTGGATCTCATAGAAAGAATGCATTCTTACCACAAAATGGAGGCCGTCCTGGAGCCACTAAAGTGATGGTGGTTGTAACTGATGGAGAGTCACATGATGCAAATATAAGGAACAAAGTTATTGCAGCATGCGATAGCCAAAATATCACTCGTTTTGGTATTGCGGTTAGTGCAAAAGTTTATATAGCATACAGACATAGATCTTAATATCAAGCATATTTGAGAGTTGTACCTTTTTTTTTTTTTTTACTTTTTTTAGGTTCTTGGATATTACATAAGAAATGATATTGACACAAGCAAGCTCATAACGGAAATTAAATCAATAGCAAGTAAACCAACTGAGAAATTCTTTTTCAACGTGTCTGAGGAAGCAGCACTTATAGAAATTGTGGGAACTCTTGGAGATCGAATCTTCAACATTGAAGGTCTGTGATTATGTTAATTTGACAGTTTTATGTCATTTATGCTATAAGTTGTTGTAAAGATTCACATGTATTTATTGTTAGTTTCAAAAAAAAAATCTAAAGAATTTAAAATGTAGGACTTTTTTCATGTTCTGAGTAACATAGAACAAAGCTTATTGTGATATTGGATAGCAGGTGCAATACAAGCACAGTGCAAATGTTGTTGAATGACTAATTTTGCATAGTGCATAATACTGCATATTACATTACAATTTACAGAATATTAGCTTGTCAGGATCATTATTATTGTTAATTAAAGCAAGCCTGTAAAATGAATATAACAGACATGTGTCAATACCTTCTTTTTGTTGTTGTTTACTGACTGTTTTGTCTTTTTAGGTGTTGGAAAAGGTACTGGGGATAATTTCGAAATGGAAATGTCACAAGTGGGCTTCAGTGCATACCAGACTAGAAATAAGGTGTCTGCTTGTGTGTGTTTCAATCAGTGTATTTGCTAAATGGCTTTTCTACTGGAGGTTTACATTGAGTCTTGGTTGTAGGATGTGATTCTGCTGGGAGCAGCTGGAGCATATAATTGGATCGGGACAGTTGTTCACCAGACTGCTCAGAAATCAGACATTTTGCCCAAAACAGCTTTTGAGAAAGTCTTAGAGGACAAAAGTCACTGTTCATTACTTGGTAAGCATTGAATCAGTAGTATATATCAGGTTGTTTTTTGCCTCAAACAAACTCAAAAGTGATAAAGTTATATGCATTTATATATGTCATACACCTTATCATGCATTCAGGCTACTCTGTGAGCTCTGTGACTGACGGCTCTTCTGAGTATTATGTGGCCGGTGCTCCTCGTGCCGTTCACAGAGGACAGGTTGTAGTTTACAGCATTAACAGCCAGAAACAGGCCGTCGTCATAGACTCTCAGAGAGGAGATCAGGTACGCTTGACCTTTAATGACCTTCAGCTTCATTAAACTGTGAAATGTAATGTCATTTATTTCTGTGGTTTGCAGATTGGCTCTTATTTTGGCAGTGTTCTCTGTCCTGTGGATGTGGACACTGACGGTGTGACAGATCTGCTGCTGGTTGGAGCTCCGATGTACATGAGCGAGGAGAAAACTGAAACTGGACGAGTCTACATGTTCACCATTACCAAGGTGGTTTTCTTATTGTTCTTTCTCTTCTTTTTTGTTGCCCTCCTTTTCTTCCTGTATTACCTGCCAGACTAAGGCCCAGCAACAACTGTGTGATTTACATGCAGTTTCAGGTAGGTACCAACTCAGACTGTATGGGAAGATTGCGTGCAATTTAAAGCCAAAGCTCATAATTCATGTGCTCACACTATACGGTCTGATTGTTCAGCAGTTTCTAATCAGATCTGTATCTCGCAAATATATGAACAGAATATCATACACTTTTAATTGTTTCTGTGTGTGCAATATATACTTTAATATTGCACCATCGCGGGCTGCACGGTGACTCAGTAGTTAGCACTGTCGCCTCACAGCAAGAAGGTCGCTGGTTCGAGTCTCGGCTGGGTCAGTTGGCATTTCTGTGTGGAGTTTGCATGTTCTCACCGTGTTCGCGTGGGTTTCCTCCGAGCGCTCCTGTTACCCCCACAGTCCAAGACATGTGGTGTAGGTGAATTGGATGATTTAAATTGGCCATTGTGTACTGTATGTGTGTATGGGTGTTTCCCAGTACTGTGTGGGGGCTGGACATATGCTGGAATAGTTAGTGGTTCATTCCACTGTGGTGTCCCCTGATAAATACAGGACTAAGCCGAAGGAAAAGGAACGAATAAATTGCACAATCGCATCCTTGTGTACCCAGAAGTGTATGTGTGTGTCTGTTATTGTTTTCGCACAGTGAGACACAAATACTGAGTTCAACTAAATCAGTTTGTAGCTCTGATTTAACTGTGTGAATTACTAGGGCCAACCAAAATCTGTGGTATGTCAGAAAATAATTTGACCACCAAAATACCAATTGGGGAAGGTTAATCACCTCTCCGTTCCCCCTGTACACTGCACAAACTCAGCGAGAGAGACAATAGCTGCGTCCCAAATGGCACACTATGCACTTATGGACTATGTATTTATGCACTTACACACTCAACAGCATAGTATATATGTGTAGTGTTGTCCCAAATGGAACACTAATGGTTTTATAACTAAGCGGAAATTCAAATCGTTTCCCAAATGACGTTTGACTGTTGCCAAATTAGTGAAATAAATGACCAAACTACCAAATAATACCTGCCATGAGTATAACCACACTCACCATCAGGAGGCAGTATAATCATTCTCGTAGGAGAATACTGCTTTCACAATCCAAAATATATAAAGCAATCCAACATCAGTGGTTGAAAGCTCCGCTCTTCCCTCAACGTAAGCGAAGCAGCGGCCGTTTAGTGTGTGATGTGTCAAACATTCCACAGTTAATTTTAACGGTTGAATATTACTGGTTGAATAAGTGCGTCATCCGGGTATTCAAAGTGCACTTATACTTTTTACATTTTCAGTTTGAACGCACTACTTACACTATTTACTGTATACTACAAAATGGCGTAGAATAGTGCATAAGTATGCTATTAGAGACGCACCTGATGAGTAATATTTGGTTCAATTCGACCAGAAGAGTCGCATGAGTCAGAATTTGGCTCAAAATTTGACCAAAATAACACAGAATATGTCCAACCTAAACTGATAACCCATCCTGGTCAGCAAGTTTTAGAGGGGTTTTCACTAGGAGTGGCACAATACCAATTTTTCATGTCTAATACCGATACCATGATCGGTCACTTTATTTTGATGATCCGTTTGTTGAATTTGTTACCAGCTAATTCTCATTAGATTATAAGTAGAGTGTTGAGTTGGGGTTAGGGTTAGTGTAAGTTGACATGTACTTGCAAAGTTTCTTATAGTCAGTTAAATGTCTGTTGAAGGAGCAGTATCAACAGATATCAAGCAGACAGTCTACTAAAACTCAATTGGACCATCAAAATAAAGTGTTACCCCATGATCTGCCATCTTTTTTTCAGTAGCAACAACCTTAACTATACCCACCTTTATATTAAAATAACTCACATTTAATAAAAAAATTTAAATTTTGTAAAAATGTCACTGTCTAACATTATAACTTGACAAATATAGTAATATCTTCATTATAGTTTGTACAATACAACACAAAAGAGATCACAAAAGTTAGTTCATAGTTAACCTCACGGTGGCACAGTGGGTAGCATGTTCACCTCACAGCAAGAAGGTCGCTGGTTTGAGCCTTGGCTGGGTATGCGCTATAGATGCGCAAAGATATGCGCTATAGGTGAATTTGGTAGGCTAAATTGTCTGCTTAGCGTGAGTGGGTGGGTTACGTCACGTTGCGGTGGGCCTCAAAATGGGAGGAATTTGGATCCTATTTTAACATCAAGAAATAAAAAAAAGATACTTACTGTGTTTCTATCACTGCAATATGACTGTGGACACACTATACCTACACACAGTTCTGTCCAAACAGCTTTAAAAAGATGATTTTCATTATCAGTGCCTATTAAAATGAGCTATTTTCATCTTAAACCAGCCAAGAGTAGTAAACCAACTTAGGCTAAGCTAAAACTAGCTGATTTCCTTGTTTTTACTGGCTTTGAATTAGCTGATTTTAGATAACATAATTCTAGCATTAAACACAACACTCGCATGTTTTGACAAACGTTGCTCTAAGTTGAAGTGTTCTTGCATGATTTATCACATTTAAGTGTTTTGCACATTACTACCTTTCTAGCATTAACTGAATCACATTGTCGACACCAATAGCATAGTGGTTAGCTTGCATTGAGGTGCTCATGGTGACCTGAGTTTGATTCCTGGCTCGAGGTCCTTTGCGATCCTTTCCCTATCTCCGCTCCCCACACTTTCCTGGCTGTAAAATCTCCACTGTCCTATCACAACAACTAAACTAAAACACATTACTAGCATGTTTAAACACACTGCTAACATGGTTCTGAAGGTTGGATTACACAAGGCCGTCTTGTCTCAAACTTGTGCTTACAATAAGCAATAGGCTTACAAACATGTTCTTTTTATTTATTTGTTTTTAAAAGGGTATCTTGAGTAACCAGGGTTTCTTAGAGGGTTCACAAAAGAACGCTCGGTTTGGGACGGCCATCGCTGCTGTCCCAGATCTCAACTTGGACGGCTTCAGTGATGTGGTGGTTGGAGCACCAATGGACGCCAATGACCAAGGTGCTATTTACATCTACTATGGCCACAGAAAAACCATCAGAAAGCAGAGCTCACAGGTAGAACAACACACTTGATGAACTCCTCAACACACATTAAATATGTTCAAAACTCATAGTATTCTAACAAATTTAGAAAATTGTTGGAGGGAAACTGGACTCAGCTCTGAAGTTCTTTGGCCGCTCTCTGGACGGCAGTGGCGATATGAATGGAGACTCTATCCCAGATGTCGCAGTGGGGGGTTTTGGGAAAGTCGTCCAACTCTGGTGAGAAATTGAACACATCAGGCATCATTTCACTGTAAACACCAATTGATTTTCATACTTTGTGAGGGTGTAAAACAGCCCGATTCGATCACTGTAACATGACACCAATCTAATTTGTAATACTTCATTAACTTTAACAATCGGGTTAAGTGGGGAACAGCTGCATTGACGGCCTCAGTCATGTTGTGATATTTGGACATGTTTGAGGCCAGGGAAATGATCGCTCCAGCTGTCCACTGGAATCCCATTTTTCACCTCAGCAATCCTCTAAGCATCAGCTTTCTGTGGGACTCTTCTCTTTGTTCCAAAACCCATAAATCAATTGACGGTTGAGTTTTAATTGATGCATTCTTGATCTCTTTCATTATATAATGCATTTGGTTTTAGGAGTCGAGGTCTGGCTGTGATCACGGCCAGGGTTTCCTTCACCCCTGATAAGATCAGTATCTTGAGTAAACCGTGTCGCTACAGCGGCCGGCAGGTGTCCTGCTTTAAGGCTAAAGCATGCTTTAGTGCAACCTTTAAACCAACAAACTCAATCGGGCTAATCGGTAAGGATACTGATTCTGATCTTCTTTTAGTTGATGAACAAATTTGGTCAAAGGAAGTGATGCATTTTATTGTTTTTTTTCTGCAAACAGATGTCAAGTACAACCTGACGCTAGATGCAGATCTGCAGGATTCCCGGGTCAGTCCTAGAGGTTATTTCAGTAACTTGGAACGGATCGTCCAGAAAGGCATTACAGTCTCTGCACAGGACTTGTGTGAAGAGCATGAGGTCTACGTGCAGGAGACCCCTGACCTCGTCAACTCAATCGCCTTGCGTGTGGATGTGTTTCTTGGCAATCCAGATGCAAACCCGGTTCTGGACGTCTTCAGTCCTAATGCATGGGAGTTTTTTGTAAGTTTGGCCAAAAAAAACTTTTGAGTTTTAAATGTGCCATATAATAAAAATCTGGAAATATTTAGGCATAGCTGAATAATAAGAATTCAGTACATGTAAATGACATACTGTGAGCCTCAAACACCATCGTTTCTTTGGTCTCGTTGAAATTTCACGAGTGTAACAGGCCAGTAGCCAACCTGGTGAAAGGGGTGGTTCTTTTTTCTCAGAAAGTGAACCTTTTTGTTGTTATATGCCTCATTTTCTATTTAATTATGAGATTTAAATACTGCATTTTAGAGACATTTAAAGCACTATTTTAGCTGGATTAGCTTGTAGCTTATCCAAAATTCATAGATAACAATAATAGCCAAAATAGTATTAAAATTTATTTTAATATGGGCCGCTTTTGGTGCTTCACACCTTTTTATCTGTAATTTTTGTTTCAAGAAATCAGATTATAAAATTTTAATATGTGTTAGCATTAGCCAAAACTGATTAGTAAAAGTCACGCTGAAGTGACAGCACAACAAAGAATTCCACTTGGTCTTAAAGCCTTTTTCGATGGGTTATTTTCATTATTCATGATGGGATAGCAATCAAAATAAGACAAATAAGCGTTATGTATGGGACAAATTCAGGACCATTGTCAGTAAGGAGTTGGTCTTCTGAACGACCCGAAGCCCCCTGGCTACAGGCCTGTGTAAAATCCTGTGAAAAACAGGTCAATTGGAAAAAAAAACACAAACTCTAACGATTCTCACAGGATCATTAATATGCATGCCCCAGACTGACTTATGGGCAACAAAGTTTTCTAAAAAGTGAAATTACAGAAATCTTTTTACCCTCTTACTTTTATATATATATATATATATATATATATATATATATATATATATAT
>CAIGQZ010001492.1:2831694-2850083 GCA_903798205.1 Danio tinwini | reverse complement strand
TATATATAATTTTCTTTAAATATATTTTATGTTTATATTTGTCTGAACGCATTTACCCACATTTTGCATTTATTCATGTGTGTTATTTACTAGGCGACTATGGTACATTGTGTTATTTTTTACTTTTTTGCACTCTTGATTTATATTTAATTATCATTATGATTATCAGTGAATGACAAGTTTTGATAATAATAATAATAATTTAATTAATATTATCATTGTTGTTGTTGTTGTAAATTAAATAAAACATTAATATGTCTGTTTACTTAAAATTCTAAAAATCAAGTGCTTTTGTACTTTGAAAAAGAAAAAGAATAACATAAAGACCTTGAACATTTTCTGGAGTAGATTTATTAGAGTGTCTGTACTTTTTAAACAAAATGTTTAATTTATGTACTTCGTCCACCACTGCTGAAACATTACCAATGAAAAATGGTTGGCACTGTAATTTCATTTGAACATTGCATATGCATACATATGTTTAGAATTAAAATGAAATATGCAACCTTAATTACTAAAGGTTTTTTGTCATCAGTTTTTTGGTATTAGAAATATTTTAAGTCCTAAAAAAATAAACTTAAATTCAATTTGCACTTAACGTACTTTCATGCAAATTTGTCCTGTTTATGAAATCTGTAATGTAAAAATACAAGGTTATAACATTAGTTTTTTTTGTTTTAGCAAAACTCCACTGGTGGTCAGCCAAAACAAGAGAAGACTGTCCTTCACGGTGACGGTGATGAACAGGAAAGAAAATGCGTATAATACACGAGTGTCGGCCAGTTACTCCAGTAACCTGTTCTACTCCTCTGTTACACCACTGGTAAACTCTTATGCATGAATGCATATAGAGCCACTGATGTACCCCTGCGGTCTGACTCTGTACTAATATCCTTTTCTGTGGTCTTGGCCACTCGCATGCACAGAAAGGAAGTGTGCGAGTCTGTCTCAGGTCTGAAAAACAACTCATTTAGTTTCCTAGCTTCAGAACAGTATGTGAAACTAAGGGTATACCATCATGTTTGAGAACTCAAATTAAAGGACCTGACATTGTGAGATATAATATAATATAATATAATATAATATAATATAATATAATATAATATAATATAATATAATATAATATAATATAATATAATATAATATAATATAATATAATATAATATAATATAATATAATATAATAAACAGTGAAAAAATTTGCATTTATAAAATATTAAACTGATATAAACATCTAAAGCTTGCAGTTTGTCACTTCTGCCTACATACATTTTTTTTACATCACCTCATAATTCAGTTTCACATCAAATCTTGACCAATCAATGCTCTCTAGTTTCTGACATCTCCTGCTCCCCTTTAATACGCTTCTTGATTCGACACGCATGATTTCAACCAGTCTCACTGGCAGAGCTGTGATGAAAACAACACTATTGGCTGATTTGTTGAGCTAATCCATGCCCCACCCACTCTTCATTTTTTTCAGTTGAGATTACATCAAACATCGAATAAAAATGCACATTTCAAAGCACTTCAAGGGACGAAATTACTAAAAACAACAATAAATGATCAAACTACTTTTGCTTCACAAACAATTCTGATTATACATAAATATAATCTAATAGGAAAATACCAGTTGGCAACATCAAGTACCATAACAATCTGTTTTTTTATGGCTAAAAATCAATAGAAGTGATGAGACCAGAAGTATCAAGAAGACAATATGGTTGCGCACGGTCTTACATAAAAGAATAAGGTCAATAGCTGAGGGTGAAATCTGTTATTTATTCACATTTAAACAAGCGTTTACACAGAAGACTCACCTAAACACTTCCTTGTGTCATAAAACTACCGACTCAGAGTTGATCTGAACTCCTCCATAAGAATCGGGGAAGTGTGTTCATGTACATTCAACTGACTAGCAAGCACAAGGTGGACTAATGCACACAAACACACACACACAGACACACACACACACAGACACACACACACACAGACACACACACACACAGACACACACACACACAGACACAGACACACACGCACACACACACACACACACACACACACACACACACACACACTGTAAAAAAATACAGTCAGCATAAAGGCAACTAGGACTTTAAATTACAAAAATTAAGTCTGTTACACACACAATTACAATTTTCTATAGTATCTTTATGGAATGGCAAAAAAATCAATTAGGGCATAAATGATTCAGACAGAATAAATATGGATGAATAAAGTCTTCACTGCAAAAAAAAATATTGCTTTTGAAAAAAATGCTTTTCTTACTTTTGTATTGCTTCTTGTCAAAAAAAAATCCAGCAGCAAAATATTAAAATATTGTTTTTTGGTTTTATTTCAGAAATAACAAGAATTTTCACTTTGAAATAATTTTTTACACATTTAGGAGATAATTTAGCTTGGTTTGAGGGAAAACTCACTTAATTAGATTTTTTACTTAATTAGATTTTTAGCTTGTTTACAAAAGACTTGATTTCAAGGGTACCTATTATGCCCCTTTTTACAAGATGTAAAATAAGTCTCGGATGTCCATAGAGTGTGTATGTGAAGTTTCAGCTAAAAAAAAAAACACAAATAATGATCCTAATAGAACCTAATTGGACATTTTGGTCACTGTCACTTTAAATTCAAACGAGATTGTGCTCTTTTCGAAAGAGGGCGAAGCTACAAATGCCTGTGTGCTAGCATAGTGAAGGATTCAAAACACGACTAAAGTCCTCTACTAATGAGGGAGAGATCTTCACTAATGGGTGGGGCTTTCCCCCCATTGAAGCATGTAGAAAGGGAGAATTTTCAGTGTTTAAATTTTTTTACCATTAGAAGCATCTTTACACACTGTTGCCACACAACTGTGTTTAAACCCCTTATAAAAGGGATTTTTGACAAATAGATCTCCTTTAAGATTTTGTAGATATTTGGAGTAGAAACTAGACAAAAACTTAAAGCAGAAAAAGCATTTGTTGCAGTGTTGCCAACTTGGCACAAATCAGATCTTATAGACCACAACATTTAAATGCTCTAATTCTTACTTAAAGTTAAATTTAATGTAGTTTATGTTTGATTCAATTCGTTTTGATTCCAAATGGCTTAAATTCTAATATTTTATTTCTGAATGCAGTATTTTAAGGAAGAAAAAAAGCTGTCAGATGCGGTTTTATCTCAATTACTCTTGACCAGTAAGCGTCTGTGTGTACACTTCTGGACTGTGTATAATATTGTATAATGAATCTGTTAAGTTTCAGAAAGCTTTCCATCACCCATTTCCTTTCTGATATTCCAGATCGAGGGGACAGAGGTAAAGTGCACACCAATAAAAGAATCAAATATTCTCATGTGCCAAGTGAGTTATCCAGCCCTCAGGACAGACCAACTGGTGAGACACTTACAGCATATCAGTTTTAATATTCATTTCTGACTGACATGATTCTAACAGTTTTGCTTGTTTTTCACAGGCAACATTTGTGGTCAACTTTGATTTTAACTTGAATCAGCTTAAAAAAGAGGCCAAGGTTGACTTTGAGGCTTTAAGGTACTGTAAAGTGCTAATACATGTATGTGAGTATGTATATGAGAGATGTAGTATCCCTCTTAAAGGGATAGTTCACCCAAAACTGAAAATTTAACAACCATTTACTTTTTACTAGTTTCTTTTTTTTCTATTGACCACAAAAGAAGATATTTTGAAGAATGTTGGAAACGGGTAGCCATTGACTTCCATTTTGTCTTTCTATTGTGATGAAATGAGACCTCTGATAAAGACAGGGAGCAAGGTGAAGGAAAGTGTGAGGGATGTTAATGACAACCTTTTTTTTCCAAAATACATTCTTTTGTGTTCAACAGAAAAAAGAAACTCAAGTAGATCTGGAAAAGCTAGAAGTCTACTAAATGATGAAAAACTTGTGCCAATGAGAGCACAGATGCAGAAGTTTAGTGAAATATGAAGAGATGATCCTGTTTAACAGTGTTTGTTTGCTTGATTTCTGCTGCAGCGACAGCACAGAGGAAACTCCTGCTGATAATAAGATCTCCATCTCCTTTCCTGTGCAGTACAACTCGGAGATCATCCTCAGCAGGTCAGACAACACCTGACAGAAATACTTCATTCTGATTGGCCAGTAATTTTATTTCTCGTAGTCTATATAAATGTGCTAGTTTTTGGAACAAGGTTACTACAGTCCAACAAAAACCCTCAAACTATATTGGATAAACACAAATGTAGGGTTTTCATACACTCAAAACATGATGTTTGTTCAACTACTTATTTTTCAAGAATTTACACTTAGCTGATGATTGATAATAAAAGCTTGCTGGGCATACTCTCCCGGGAGAGAGCCCTGAGCTTGTAAGATCCTCGAGCCCTGGGCTCCCTCCCGTTTGAGGGCGAGAGGGGAGTTTGAGCTCAGGTAGATCCCAATAAACTCACCCGGCTTATTCTGAATAATGGAAATGGATGACTGAGGAGAAGAGTGTTTCTTAGAGCTTGACTATGGTATTAATTTTGTATTTCACAAAAATTTCACAAAACGAGCTGAAACAACACAATTCTTGAGGGTTTTTTTTGGGACAACTTATTTGTTTTACATTCAATCCACTTAAATTTGTACAAACTAATAAGTTATCTTAATTCCTTCATATTGTCCCAACACAAGTCGATTCTGTGGAACTGGATCATTTTACAGTATAAAGGGACCACAGGATTATACCATGGTGTATTATTGTGGACACTGACAGCGCTAAAAACGGCATTTAAAATGTTTCGAGCTTTCGAGTAAACACTCATGTGGTTGAATGCATTTAAATGGCCATGAAAGACCATCTACTTTTAGCCTGTTGACCTTAGGTGCATCAAGGTGCATCAAAATGAAAGTATTAACACTTGGCTGTGTTCGATCAAAACACAGTTTGTAATTGTAATAGTAGTTGCCATCCACATGCTTATATGTGACCCTGGACCACAAAACTAGCAATAAGTGTTGGAAAATGAAATTTATGCATTATTTGAAATTGAATAAATAAGCTTCCCATTGATATATACTTTGTCAGGATAGGACAATATTTTCGCAAGATATAGCTATTTGTATATGAGGTAAAAAAATTACATTTAAAGTTGTCAAAATTAAGTTCTCAGCAATGCACAACACCAATCAAAAATAGTTTTGATTAGGGACGTTAACGTTTTCTCGATCATCGATTAATTGTCAATAAGACCTTAATCGATAGACCTTTTTGATGACTGATTAAGCATAGACATTTAAATAAGTTATACTTTGTGCTGGTGGTGCACAAGAAGAATGCCAGACACTTCATTTACAACAGAACCCCACTCGGAATGTTGTGAATATGCGACAGCAGTCGCAGACAGATGTCGATGGGTACAAATGTGAGATTTGCAGGACAGTTTAGAGGAGGTGCTCCTTCTCTGTTAGTTTCTTGAATTTCGGTGAGAATATCCCACTGTACTGGGGCTAGCAACAGATTCGTGGGAATGACTGTTTCCTCGGTTGACGCTAGCTTTTCATCTGTGATCCGGGACTGTGCATCCGCCTTACAATTCTTGCTACCCGGCCCGTAGGTTACCATGAAATCAAATCGTGTGAAGAAAAGAGCCCAGCGAGCCTGTCGTGGATTTAGTCATTTTGCCGAGCGGAGATGCTCCAAATTTTTGTGATCAGTATGGTAAATGGTAAATTGATGGTTTGCTCTTTCCAGCCAGTGCCGCCATTCTTCCAAGGCCAGTTTCATGGCTAACAGTTTTCGATTACCCACATCATAGTTTCGTTCAGCGCTGGTCAACTTGCGTGAGAAGAATGCGCAGGGATAAATTTTAGGTGAGATAACACCGCCCCAACTCCTGTGTCAGATGCGTCTACCTCCACAATAAAAGGTAGATCTGGATTGGGATGGCAGAGAATGGGTGCTGTGGTAAATCTGGTTTTAAGCTCAGCAAAGGCGTGATGTGCTTCAGGAGACCATGATAATTTAGACATGACTCGTTTCATCATAGTGGTTAACGTGGCTGCTACGTCGCTGAAACTTCTGATGAAACGCCAATAGAAATTTGCAAAGCCAAGAAAGCGCAGTAATTCTTTCAATGTGTTAGGTAATGGCCACTTTTGTACTGCCTGTACCTTTGCGTCATCTATAGCAATTCCCTCAGCACTGATGATGTAACCCAGAAGAGATCTTGGTTTGATGAAACTTACACTTCTCCATTTTTGCAAACAAGTTGTGTTGGATCATGCGTTGTAATACCTGACATACATATGTGACATGTTCTTCCAGGGTGTTCGAATATATAAGGATGTCGTCGATGTAGATGATAACCCACTGATCCAGCATATCGCGGAATACATCATTCATGAAGGATTGGAACACAGAAGGACAGTTGGCTAGGCCGAAGGGCATAACGGTGTATTCATAGTGCCCCCTAGTGGTAGAGAACGTCGTTTTCCATTCGTCCCCAGCACGGATCCGGATGACGTTATATGCGCTGCGTAAGTCAAGTTTGGTGTAATAGTTAACCTGTCTCAGCTGTTCTAATGCAGGAGGAACTAGGGGCAAGGGGTAACGAAACTTAATGGTCACTTCATTGAGTTTTCTATAATCTATGCAAGGCCGTAAACTGCCATCTTTTTTCTTGACAAAGTAAAATCCTGCAGATGCTGGGGAATTTGAGGGTCGAATAAACCCCTTAGCCAGCTCCTCCTCAATATACTGACTCATGGCCTTTGATTCGGGTTGAGAAAGGGGAAATATAGGTCCTTTAGGAGGAATGGAGCCGGGGATTAATTCAATAGCGCAGTCACTGGAGCGACGTGTTGGTAATTGGGTGGCTTTCTGTTTACTGAAAGCTTCGATCAAATCATGGTATACAGTTGGTACCTGTTCCTCTTCGAGATTGGTGGTTAGGGTTAGTGTTCGAACAGGAATTCGAGGATATTGTATACAGTGCGTCATACACGATACACTCCAGCTGAGAATTTGACCCTCTCTCCATGAGATATGTGGATTATGATGACGTAACCAGGGCAGGCCCAGGACCACTGGATGATTAACTGAATCAATGATATGCGAATTCTTCCCTCTCCAACGGGGCGTCCATCTAGCGCCTCCACTGCAAGACATGAATCACAAGGGCTGAGAGATAGTCTATGAGTTTGTGCAAATTTCATAGCTATAAAATTTCCTGCTGAACCTGAATCGATTAAAGCAGTGGTGTTTATGCTCTCGTTATGGTGAGTAAGAGTTACTGGAATAAATACACTGAACAAGGAAGGACCAGTAGAGGGACTCACCGGATGGGAGAATGCTGGAGGTTGTACTGGGCAGGTGGATTTTACGTGCCCGGCTTGGCCACAATACAGACAGAGGTGATTCTGTAACCTGTGTTCTCTTTCTTCTGGGGTTAGACGGCTGAATCCCAATTGCATGGGTTCATCATGGGAATTTTCAAGAGTAAGACATGGCATTGAGCGCAAGTTTCTTCTACTTCGTATCAGATGATCAATACGAATGGTAAGTTCAATGAGTTCATTCAGGTTCTTTCCCTGATCGCAACAAGCCAATTCGGACTGCAAGAGGGTATTCACACCCGACGGAAAAGAGTGTCTTCAGAGTTTCTTCAACCCATGTAGTTTGTGCTGCTAGGGTACCGAACGTGAGAGCATATTCTGCTGCTGTACTTCTTCTCTGTGTGAGAGACAACAGTTGGTCACCCGGGCTTTTCCCGTCGACAGGATGTTCAAACACTTCACGAAACTGCTTTATGAAAACTTCAAAAATGGGATAAGTACTTTCATCATCTTTCCAGATCGCTGTAGCCCATTCTAACGCTCTTCCAGTTAATAAATTGCACACAAATGCCACTCGGTTCGTGTCTGAAGGGTACAATGTTGGTTGTTGGTTCACGAAGAGTTTGCATTGTAATAAGACCCTTTACAATGAGAAGGTGTGCCATCAAATTTGTCAGGGAATGCTATTCGGAGACTTAAGGTAGTGGAAGCAGTGGAAACCGTCTGCAGTGTGGGAGCCGCTAGTGAAGAAGCTGCTGGGTTTGGTGTGAGTAGTTGTTGCATGGCCTTCACTAATTCCTCCATTAGTGAAGTTAGCCGTGTTAACTGCTGAGGGTGGGTTGCTAGTTGGGTGGCTTGAGCTGATAGTTCCAATGATAACTGTGCCAGAGCTGCTGGATCCTGTGGTGGCGAAGTCTTCTGTTGTGATGAGGCAGATACAGTTGGAACCATTTGCACGCTTTATTGGCACAATCACTGTATAACATAAAACAGAGGGGCAATCCAGAAAGCAAGTCATAGAGCAGGCAGAGTTCGGGGTAGGCAGAGAACTACTCGACTTTGCACTGAGTAGTAGCATGAGAGGGGTTGATATGCACCAGGATAACGAGAGACACCTTTTCCGCAAGTCATATATATATATATGAGATTTTTCCCAGAGATAGGTTGCGGCTGGAAGGGCATCCGCTGCATAAAATCGTGCTGGATAAGTTGGCGGTTCATTCCGCTGTGGCGACCCCGGATTAATAAAGGGACTAAGCCGACAAGAAAATTAATGAATGAATATATGAGATCAAATTAATTTAGAACCAACCCCTAAGCTATGACTAATAATCAAGACTAAAATTAAAAAGAAAACAATAAGAAAATAACAGTATGTGGTTAAAACGTATTGTACAGGGCATGTTGTTTGATATGAACATTATATTTTTATTCTGTGTTCATTTTTTCTTTTACACCATGTTTACTGATGAAGTCAACATTTTTACCCCTCCGGTTAAATTTTAATAAGTGTGTTATTATAATACATAATAAGTTATTATGTTAAATAGGCAAGTTAGAATAATTAGGCAAGTAAATGGGCAAGAGTGGTTTGTCCTGTAGACAATAGAAATAATAATAATAATAATAATAATATTGGCTAGTAATATTGACCTTAAAATTTACTAAATAAGACTTACCCAGAAGAAAGAAAAAATTCTATGAAATACTGTGAAAATTTCGTTGGTCTGTTAAACAACAATATTTGAAAAGGAGGGCTAGAAACTGTATACGTTTCGTTGCTACAGATTTCCAGTTAAATAAAACCTTTTTACCTCATCACAATGCTGGACTAAGCTAAAAGTCTTAGATTAATCTCTTTCTTATACTTTCATTTCCTCAGAGAATCAAACATAGACGTTTATTTGCTTGAAAAAGACAACAACTTCCTCAACACAGTGCAGAACTACAAGGACATCGGGCCCGATTTTAACTTCAATCTAAAGGTGAGTTTGAGAAATGGATAAACTCTTCAGATGGTTCTCTACCACCATCTGTTGGCTCACTTTGAAAATGTAATAATCACTGTAATAATCCAGCCAAACAAAAATGAGTGTGTGTGTGTGTGTGTGTGTGTGTGTGTGTGTGTGTGTGTGTGTGTGTGTGTGTGTGTGTGTGTGTGTGTGTGTGTGTTACCACAGGTTTCTACAGGAACTGTCCCGGTCAGTCTGGTTTATCTCAATATCTCGCTTCCCAACAACACAAGAGCTGGAAATCCTCTCCTGTACACAAGCAGGATTAAAACATCACCTGTGAGCAACAATATAGTGAACCGATAAAACATTCCAACACCAATATACGCTCGCTGGCCACTTTATTAGGTACACCTGTCCAACTGCTTGTAAATGCAAAATTCTAATCAACCAATCAAATGGCAGCAACTCAATGCATTTAGGCATGTAGACATGGTCAAGACAATCTGCTGCAGGTCAAACCGAGCATCAGAATGGGGAAGAAAGGGGATTTAAGTGGCAAGGTTGTTGGTGCTAAATGGGCTGGCCTGAGTATTTTAGAAACTGCTGATCTACTGGGATTTTCACACACAAATATCTCTAGGGTTTACAGAGAATGGCCAGAAAAAGAGAAAAAATCCAGTTGAGCAGCAGTTCTGTGGGCGCAAATGCCTTGTTGATGCCAGAGGTCAGAATAACCAGTCGTTACAACCGAGGTATGCAGAAGAGCATCTCTGAATGCACAACCTGTCCAACCTTGAGGCAGATGGGCTACAGCAGCAGAAGACCACATCTGGTGTCACTCCTGTCAGCTAAGAACAGGAAACTGAGGCTACAATTCACACAGGCTCACAAAATTGGACAATAGAAGATTGCAAAAATGTTGCCTTGTCTGATGAGTCTCGATTTCTGCTACAATATTCGGATTGTAGAGTGTAATCATGGATCCATCTTGCCTTGCATCAACGGTTCAGGCTGGTGGTGGTGGTGTAATGGTGTGGGGGATATTTTCTTGGCACACTTTGGGCCCTTTAGTACTAATTGAGCATCGTGTCAATGCCACAGCTTACCTGAGTATTGTTGCTGACCATGTCCATCCCTTTATGACCACAGTGTACCCATCTTCTAATGGCTACTTCCAGCAGAATAACCCGCCATGTCATAAAGCGTGAATCATCTCAGACTGGTTTCTTAAATATGACAATGAGTTCACTGTACACCAAATGGCCTCCACAATCACCAGACTCAATCCAATAGAGCACCTTTGAAATGTGGTGGAACAGGAGATTCGCATCATGGATGTGTAGCTGACAAATCTGCAGCAACTGTGTGATGCTATCATGTCAGTATGGACCAAAATCTCGGTAAAGTCTAGATTGGATATGCGGCCGGCCGGAAGTGCAATATGCACATTAATATAGCAGAATTTTTTATGACACTCTATAACAATAATTAATCTTTTATAGTACTGTGACGGTTGGGTTTAGGGTTGGGGTGGGGGGTAGGCGTTAAAAAATACAATTTATTGGGTAATTTATTAGATAATATAAATAATACTCGGTACAACTACTGTTTCTAGGTTACTGTGATGGTTGGGTTTAGGGTTGGGGTAGCAATAATAAAATACAATAAATGGGAAATTTAATAAATAACAAAAAATTCTCTTTAACTTCCGGCAGCAAACATATCTGTTCTAGCAATAACCCAAAATCTCTGAGGAATATTTCCAGTACCTTGTTGAATCTATGCCACATAAGATTAAGGCAGTTTTGAAGGGAAAAGGGTTCCAACCCAGTACTTGTAAGGTGTACCTAATAAAGTGGCCAGTGAGTGTACACTCAAACGTTACTGTCCAGTTTAGGGAAACTAAAATTAGCATCATAACACTAGCCAAATTGCATGTACACATTTCCAGTTCTAACATCATAAAACAAACAAACATAAACCTGCAGCTGATATTTTATTTGACAACATTTAACATTTTTTTTCTCAGGCAGACAAAATCCTCTGTAAAGACAACGATCTGATTGACCCACTGAAGATCAGTGTAAAACCTCATTCAGCCCGATTTATTGAGGAGAGCTTCAGAGGAACAGATGAACTGGTCAGTCCAAAAGCTTTTGCTGGATGTTATTGATCATGACTCAAACAGGAAGCGCTAATGGATGAAGTATGAAATGATTTGCGTAATAGTGTTTTTAATCAGATCTCCATTAGGTTGTTGACTAATCCCGTCCCATGATTACAAATAACAGGATGTCTAGAAATTTCCATCCTCACAGCCGTAGCTATGTTCATCATCTGTTGACCATCCACAGAACTGCAGGACGGCCTCGTGTCGCGCAGTGCAGTGTACACTGAAGGACCTGGACCAGAAGAGCGATTATTACATCAACGTCACCACTAACATATGGAACGGCACCTTTGCGATGGTGAGTTCAGAAGATCAGCCCGGGCTAATATTGCAGGGAAAATTTGTGTAAATACTATTTATCACTTGTTCAGGATTCCCACTCTTTCTTGAACAGCAGATTTAAGGAGTTTTTAAAGCACGTTATTTTCAAATCAAGCACATTTTTATTTCCCCTAGCATATGTAGCGCCATGAAAGTCCTTACTGTACTTAAAGGGCACCTATTTTACCCCTTTTTTAAGATGTTAAATTAATATTATGGTTCTTCTGAGTGTGCCAGTTTAGGTTCAGTTCAAAACACAACTCAGATTTTTTTATTATGATATACTAAAAAGTGTCATTTTGGGGGCGTGTACACAGTTTGTCGTTTTAGGAGCGTGTTGCTTCACATGAAAATTAGTTTCGACTTCCCACCCAACTTAACAAGGGGGCGGAGCCAAGAGCTCCCCTCTTTGTGTATGGCAACAGACAGGCAGACTGAGAGCAGCAACATGAGTGAGAGGACCAGCATTCAGCCGTACATGTACGACTCAGACACAGACCAAGCAAAGAGTACAAAATAATTTGTGTCTTTGTATAGTTTTACAGCCAACTGTGTGCTAGTTTAAAGCTCCGAGCTTGTAGCCTACATTGAGACTAATAACCAAGCACACTGAATTAATTTTGACTGATGGGCATCACACACCGGATGCACCGTGACACGGCGCACACATGACAGTTGAAAGTATTGCACACTTGCAGTGCCGGTGTGTCACCTGATAGAAACTTATGTTTAGAATTCAGAAATGCATGCCGCTGTGTGGCGCGACGCTGCGTGTTGCAGAGCGGCGCTTCTGGTGTACGACCTGCTTGAGGCTATAACTAAAGGGCGTCATACACCGGATGCGCTGCACAGAGCCACGACACGGCACACCAGACGCGCACATTCGCATGTTATTTGAAATTAAACTATTCAGATAACTCTCTGTGGCGCGGCAGAAATATGAACAGTGTCCTGAGCAGGGCCAGCGCATCCATAGAGACCTAGTCGGCAGAATAGTGAGTGAACCCCCCGGTCCTCACTTTTATCCGCGACACCCTCCCCCTCCCTCCCGGTCCTCACTTTCATCTGCAACAACGCAAAATGCATGTCGCTGTGCGTCGTTAGTTAGTTATTTCCAATGGAGGGACACGCACGTGAGGCAATGCGCTCACACTTTCCAGCTGCACCTAGTTAAGATAACAGGGAGCTTCTGTGACCGCGGGAAACAGCTGAAGTTTAAGGAAGACGCAATGAAAAGTACACATGTATGCGAACTCACCAAAACTTAGAAACACTGCCGGCGAGGAGAGCGATAATTTGGTGAATGTTGAGCCCAATGAGCCTTACATCTAAAAATAGAGCAAGGGTGTTTCTTTGGTGACGTCGCTTTGACTCACACGCTAAAAATGGCGGACGTGAAACAACATACTGAGGACATGGTAATGCACACCTGTCAATCAATATTGGTGGGCAAGGGGACCGCACTCCTACGTCAAGTTGTGGTCGATCTCAAAACCGATTCAATTGGTCCACCGTTTTTATGTTGTTAAATTGAAAAAAAAAGGACTGGGTGTGTTTATATCACCCAATATGACAGTCTATACACTATACCTACACATATGTCTGTCCAAACTGCTTGAAAAGTAGATTTTTCACCATAGATGCCCTTTAACATTTTACTTACAATTAATCATCACATTAACATTTCAGAGTGGTGTTTTGAATGTGTCATTTTTTTATTTTGTTAAATTCAATACTAATATTCAATTTAACAAAATATTCAAATCTGGTTTCTAAAATACACTACCTGACAAAAGTCTTGTCGTCAATCCCAGTTGTAAGAGCAACAAATAATAACTTGACTTCTAGTTGATCATTTGGAAAATTTTGATGAATGATCTGTTGAACTGCATCCCAATTATCACAAATACTGCAGAAGACCTATTGGAACCAGCATGGACTCAAGATTCTCACAGAAATCAGTCAAGTTGTTGATGTAAAATCATGATTTGGGGTTACATTCAGTATGGGTACATGCGAGAGATCTGCAGAGTGGATGTTAACATCAACAGCCTGAGGTATCAAGACATTTGTGCTGTTCATTACATTACCAACCACTTGAAGAGGGCAAATTCTTCAGCAGGATAGCGCTCCTTCTCATACTTCAGCCTCCACATCAAAGTTTTTGAAAGCAAAGAAGGTCAAGGTGCTCCAGGATTGGCCAGCCCAGTTACCAGACATGAACATTATTGAGCATGTCTGGAGTAAGATGAAGGAGGAGGTATTGAAGATGAATCCAAAGAATTCTGGGAGTCCTGCAAGAATGCTTTCTTTGCCATTCCAGATGACTTTATTAATAAGTTATTCGAGTCATTGCAGAGATGTATGGATGCAGTCCTTCAAGCTCATGGGAGTCATACACAATATTCATTCTTTTTCCACTGCACCATGACTTTATATTCTATACTGTACATTATTAATGTTCATTGAAAAGACTTTTGTCTAAGCAAAGTCAGACCTTACTGTCCTAATTAAATCATTAAAAATCAAGACATGATCATATTTTATTTTGGTAAAATAAGCGTAATCTAGAGGCATTTGCTTTTAATATAAACTACTTTTGATACCAAATGATCAACAAGACAGGCAGACAAGACTTTTGTCAGGTAGTGTATTGATAAAATGTGCATTATTTGTGATAGTTTTTGTACAAGATTTAAATGTAAGATTTTTTAATTTACATTCTATAATTTTTTGTTCTGTTTTTGACAGCAGCACAGTAAAATGGTTGAAATAACACCATCCCTAAATTTCATTTCAAATTAATTCAAGCACTTTCCAGGACTTGAATCCATATGCCTGAAATTCAACTACTTTCAAGAAGTGTGGGAACCCTGCTTATAAATTACTACGTAATTTCACAATTATAAAGAAATTCAAATATATAATATTAATAATAATTCCTTTGATATAGCCCTTTCTGGACACTCAAATCACTTCATACACATTTTTTGGGGGGATTTTCTCATCCACCACCAGTGTGCATATATATTTACAACTTTAAAAAACCCTGCTTTTTTCTGTGTGGGTTTGAAAGGAAGATTCTGTAATCATCTATGCACCTTCATGGTGCTTAAAACCCATAAGACTTTCATCATTAGAACACAAAGTTAAAGCCTGAGAAATTTCTGCCCCTCCACAGAATGTCTATTTCTGGGTTCAAAAATTATAAAAAAATAATCCATTCCAGTAGTTTAATACTAATGTTATTAATCCTCCCTTATTGTTAATTCTGGTGTATTTCAGGTGTTTTATGCAGCCAAAACTGAGCGAAGACTAAACATATAATATATTAATTTTAGTTTAGTTATAAAATTAATTATATATTCATTTTTAGTAATGTTTTGTCTACAATATTTGAGTTTTTTTAGAATAATAACAAATATTTATATATAAATTTCTATATTTAATATATAATTACATCATTCATTCATTTTCTTTTCGGCTTAGTCCCTTTATTTATCAGGGGTCGCCACAGCGGAATAAACCGCCAACTTATCCAGCATTTGTTTTACGCAGCAGATGCCCTTCCAGCCGCAACCCATCTCTGGGAAATATACAATTAAATTAAATATATAATTTATACATTTATTTCTTTGGGAAAATATAAAATAATTGAATTTTTGTATACA
Source organism: Danio tinwini (assembly GCA_903798205.1). Lineage (NCBI taxonomy): Eukaryota > Metazoa > Chordata > Actinopteri > Cypriniformes > Danionidae > Danio > Danio tinwini. The sequence goes on along the minus strand of CAIGQZ010001492.1, from coordinate 2,834,651 downwards.
AAAAAAAAAAAACTGTTCTCAATTCATTCATTAATTAAGGGGATCATTCACCCATAAATGTTCTGTTAATTTACTCCAAGATGTACATGACTATTTTTTTTTTAGTTTTTTGCTGAAATTGTAGCTCTTAGTGATTCAGAAAATTTAAGTCAGTGACTATCGACAATAAAAAAAATATATATACAGGCAAAATATTAAGACACTTGGCTCCTGATGACACTTGATGGTTTTATGAAGTGAAATGAAACTGAACATTTAATTTATGATTCATGTATGATTGATTGTATTATGATTCATTCCTGTATGATTGTTTAGAGGAAAAGCATTTTAAAAAGTTTATATTAATACTAATACTGTAACTCATAGAGAAAACGTACATTAAACTTCTCTACAAAAAAATACAAATACAATTTAGTCTAATAAACTTAAAATTGGGGGTCTAAAATGACTGAACAACACAATAGTACAGTGTGTGCTAAAAATAAACACAATAGTGTCCTAAAAACAGTAAAACGTTTTTGAGTAAATCTTCACTTAGGCATTAATATCTGCAAATATGTTGTTAATGCAAATCTCTAAAGCACTTTTTTATTATCACACATTTTCCTTTAAGTTCTTGCATCCAGTATGTAAACCCACTTGTGCACCATTAAAAAATAAACCAAGATCCAAATCAAAATCAATCTTTCATAAACAGTGCAACGCTTCTGCAAATGTAGATTTATCACTGTATGTACACTTATTTGAATACTGTTAGATAAGAATTTTTAGATATTTAGTCAATATAACCACTAGAGTCATGTACTTCCATGTTGTTTTTCTGAATAACTTAAAGCTCAAAACCTCATTGGAGAATCCTTAACATTTCAACATATTCTGATCTGAGTTCCAGAATAACACAAACAAACAAAAGTCCTATATCACAGGAGGGTGAGAAAAGAACAGCAGTTTTTCATGTCTAGTTGAACTCACCTTTATACTATGTGTGTGTTAATTTCTCCAATCAAGGCTGACTTCCTGTACGTTGTGCTCTCCGTGAAAGTTGATATAGAGACGTCTCAGCCAGACCTGCTATTCATAGAACAGAAACAACTAAAGGTAAAGACAAGCCTCTGAAGTAAATATTGAAAACTTTCGCTCAAATATATATTTGGCACAACAGCAATCATTGCCAACATACATCGCAGGTCGAAGTCAAAGTGAGCAAACCTGGAGCTAAAGCAGACATTCCAGTGGGAGCCATTGTGGGAAGCATCATCAGTGGTCTGTTATTACTGGCTCTAGCTGTCGCAGTGCTTTACAAGGTACTTTATTTACTGTTTTAGCTTTAGCATTATAGTTTAATAACTGTAAAACATATCTGTTAATTAACAGTTTCCGTATTTTGTGATTCACAAGTGTTTTCCCTTTATTTACAGTAGTGAATCGCATTTTAGGACCTTGATCTCTGCTCTGTCAATATCTCATGCTGAAAATTCAGCTCTACAGTTCAACAAAGTGACTTTTACAGACATTTTAGTATGATGTATAAGAAATAATATATATGATATACAGTGCATCCAGACAATATTTATATCGCTTCACTTTTTCCTTTTTTTTATGTTACAGCCTTATTCTAAAATGGATTTAAAAATTCTCAAGATTCTACACACAATACCCCATAATGACAGTGTGAAAAAATATTTGTTGAAATTGTTGCAAATTTATAAAAAAATAAAAAAGCTGAAAAATCACATATACACATGGCAGCAATTACAGCCTTAAGTCTTTTTGAATATGATGCCACAAGCTTGGCACACCTGTCTTTGGGAATTTTTGCTCATTCCTCTTTGCAGTACTTCTCAAGCTCGATCAGGTTGGATGGAAAGCGACAATGTACAGCCATTTTCAGATCTCTCCAGAGATGTTCAATAAGATTTAGTTCTGGGCTCTGGCTGGGCCACTCAAGGACATTCACCGAGTTGTTGTGAAGCCACTCCATTGATATTTTGGGTCATTGTCCTGCTGGAAGATGAATCGTCGCCCCAGTCTAAGGTCACGAGCACTCTGAAGCAGGTTTTCATTCAGGATGTCTCTGTACATTGCTGCATTCATCTTTCCCTCTATCCTGACTAGTCTTCCAGTTCCTGCTGCTGAAAAACATTCCCACAGCATGATGCTACCACCACCATGCTTCACTGTAGGGATGGTATTAGCCTGGTGATGAGTGGTGCCGCGTAACGCCTGGCATTCACTCCAAAGAGTTGAATTTTAGTCTCATGAGACCAGAGAATTTAGTTTCTTATGGTCTGAGAGTCCATCAGATGCCTTTTGGGAAATTCTAGGTGGGGAGTGGCTTCTGTCTGGCCCTTCTAACATACAGGCCTGATTGGTGGATTGCTGCACAGATGTTTGTCCTTCTGTAAGGTTTTCCTCTCTCTACAGAAGAGCGCTGGAGCTCAGACAGATTGGCCATCGGGTTATTGATCACCTCCCTGACTAAGGCCCTTTTTCCCCGATCACTCAGCTTAGATGGCCGGCCAGCTCTAGGAAGAGTCCTGGTGGTCCAAACATCTTCCACTTACAGATGATCGAGGTCACTGTGCTCATTGGAACATTCAGAGCAGCAAAATTTGGCTGTAACCTTCCCCAGCCTTGTGCCTCGAGACAATCCTGTCTCGGAGGTCTACAGGCAATTCCTTTGTCTTCATGCTTGGTTTGTGCTTTGACATGCCCTGTCAACCCTGGGACCTTATATAGACAGGTGTATGCTTTTTCAAATCATGTCCAATCAACTGAATTGACCACAGGTAAACTCCAGTTCAGCTGCTGAAACATCTCAAGAATGATCAGAGGAAACAGAATGTACCTGAGCTTAATTTAGAGCTTCATGGCAAAGGCTGTGAATACTTATGTACATGTGATCTTTCAGTTTTTTATTTTTAATAAATTTGCAACAATTTAACAAAATCTTTTTT
>CAIGQZ010001492.1:2770098-2790060 GCA_903798205.1 Danio tinwini | reverse complement strand
CACACACACACACACACACACACACACACACACACACACAACGATGGCAGAAGCCACCGGAACTGTCTGAGCTGCAGCAAGCAAACTAATTTGCCAGGAAGTTGCACAGACACCATCTCTTTACTTTGCAAGGATTCATTAAATCTTTATCGTTAATTCAGACCCACAGAGACGGTGTGGGAACAAATGTTTGCGGTTGCACATCAGATTAACAGGTTTCCAAAGCTAAAGGGAAAGTTCACCCAAAAATGTACACTCTGTCATCATTTACCCACTTGTCCCAGACATGTTTGAGTTTCTTTGTACTGATAAATTGAAAAAGAAGCTATTTCGAAGAATATTGGAAACTCAGCAGTCATAGTATTTCTTCCCCAACTTTATGTCAGTGGCTACCAGTTTCCAACATTCCTCAAAATGTCTTCTTTTAAGCTCAACAGAAAGACATAAATGGTTAAAAACACTTGGGAGGTGAGTAAATTCTCGTGTATTTCCAAGTATTCAGTAAAATCTGGCTGAATCAGCGATGGGGGAATATGGGCACCCGGCTACACTCATACCTGCTGGGCAGCATCTGTGAAGCTTCAGAGACAGGGACGAGTAATCATATCTGAAATGAGAGCGACGAGGATGATTGTAATCAAGAAGGAACACTGTCTCGTTGTTTTGGAAAAAATTGCAGGCAGCCACTGTAACAATGTTAAGAAAAGCTGACGTTACATAAGAGAGGACAGACTATTTTTCCATAGTCATGCTGATGGAGTAAATATCCACTGACCTTTCTAATTGGTGAGGTTTTAGATTACTTAAAAAAAAAACATTTTTAAAGGATTTTTTTTCTGGACTGTACAAACATTTAGATTCCATTGTTTCATTTTGCAAACGTTAAAGTAGTTACAATTTAATGCTTCAACATTTTGAAACAAGAAGCCAAGCTAACATTTACAAACAGACAACGAACAAACGTTCTATTAACGTAATTGAAAGAACATTTAATCATAAAAAAAAAATCCCATGGATAATATTAAATGTCTTTTAAATAATGTGAAGTGTTTGATTTATACACAATGTCATTACATTTTTACATGTGTGGACAGCTATTCATTTAAAATACCATAAATGGTGTATAATTTGTTGCGAACTAACTATGGACGAACATTATTGGAAGAGAATTTGCTCAACTTAATCTTTAAGCTAAAGCTAATCTTTTTGACTCCACAAAAATAATAAAGTCTTTGTTTGAAGGACCACACCAAATTATGCGTACGCTGCTGAATTTTCAGCTGAAGAAATTATAGTGTCTGATATGTAAATGTGTTTTACTTAATTAAATGTAAAGACAAACAACTGTTTACCGTAGAAATAGCTGCAAGAAGACGCAATAGCAAGCTGTACGCAAAAACAGAATCAAAGACATAAACTGACTCACTACGCGACATTCTTTGAACAAATCGCGAATTACTTTGAACGAGTCTTTTGAATGAACAATGAATGAACTCACAGAATCATTCAGAGTTAATGAATCAATATCTGACTCGTATGCCCTACTTTCTGCGCTTAACTTTTTGTTCGCTGTTATTTAACTGAATGGAACTGACTGACATTAATATTGACACTATAGTATGATGGCACTATACATAAATGGAACTGAATGATTAATAACTGACCATTTTTTCCCTGTTTAACCCTTTAATTGCATTTATTTACTCCTAATGTTGCTATAGTTTACACACTTAATGGATTTTTTTCAACATCCCATAATTTCTAAAACATCAACCTCTACCAAATGGTTGATATTTCGGTTTATGGTAAAATTACCGTAATTAATACATATACTAAGAAAAATCAGAAAAAAAGAAGCGTAAGAGCAATTTATTCAAAAACATAATCAAAATAAAACATTTTTTGAATACTAACTCAAGTATGCCATAAAAATATTTCAAATTCTCATTTAAAATGTTTTCTTCTTCTTGTTTTTTTCACAATAAATAGCGTAAACTATTATTTAAAACAATCATTCTTTAAATGACTTTGAGTCATTATTTAAAACAGTCAAAATATGGTCAACCATTTGGTTGAGCACAGGCAGTAAAGGTGAATATGAGAGGCTTCTGGGTAATCCGCTTTTGAAGTTTTTCTGCCCTGCTTCATATTGCAAACTGCTATTTGTTATCAAATTAATCATTGATCATAAGCACACTCAGTTGAAACCCAGTTATCATTTACTTTATTTGTGTAATTATTTAAGTGCAACTCAAGAATCAGAAACAGCTTGGTTTGATTATAGAAATAATATAAAATAGCCATGCAAGCTCCACTTTACTACCATGGTTAAACTGTGTTTAGTGTTACAAAGCTGCGGTTAATTTATGGTTACCACGAATTAACGTTTTCATAAGAGAAAATAAGGTAGATACATTTTCATTGGTGTTAAACTCAAAATAAACAATACTGTAGCTAAAGGTATAGAATAAATTAGTTAAATAGTCAAGTGGTATTAAACTTGTTCATTTCTCACAAAACACAATCTGAAGAATGTTAGGGAAAGGCAGCTATTGACATCAATAGGAACAAAAAACAATATGGAAGTCAAAGGCTGCTGGTTTCCAACATTCTTCAGAGTATCTTCTTTCATGTTCAACAGATGAAAGAAATTTATGCAGGTTTGGAGGATGAATGAATGATGAATGAATTTTCATTTTTGGGTGAACTAACTAAAGTTCTTAATGGGCTACAGTATATGCACAGCCAGCCTGATCTCACGAGAAAACGTAAGTATTTTGTCAGTTTAGTGGCTAATTCGTAATTCGAGTTCAGTCATTTGAAATTGTATGATTTTAAAAAGGAGGCGTGGCAACCAACCCCGCCCATAAACTCAACTGTCACTGGGTGATGAGCAAATTGTGCTAAATTGTACAAATTTGATTGTACGAACTCATACGAATTAGCCATTAAATCAAAAAGTTATGAATTGTCGTGAGATTACATTGGCACAGCTAGTGTTTTTCAGCCAATGATAAACCTCCGGTGAGAGCTTTATGTGACTACTTTCAAATTTATAAGGTTCCCTTTACAGCTTCGATGTTGTAATGTAATTCAAATATAATCAGTTAAATAAACTTTAGCATCCATTTGGTTGTTAAAGCGTAAAAAGAGGTGGAAGGCCATTTAGGCACCATCTTTAGCCGCAGGCTAGGGCAGAAATTCCATTGACAATATACTGGGGTAAAATATAAAAACAAAATTAATTTCCATATTTTAAAGCCATGGTTTAGAAAAATATAATTTAATGCAGTGCTTCTTGCTTGGTCTGATACCCACTTTATATCGTATCTCAACCAGGCAGTGAAGATCACTGTTTTTTAAAGAAATCAGATCTTAATCGCAGTGATTTTGCATAGGATGACAATTAACCGGAAGCCCTGGGGCTGGCTGACTGAAATTAAAAGTCCATATGCATATACCCCATTAGCCTGATATTCCTGATTTCCATGTGTTCCATATGTGTGACTGTGCGTCTTAAAATAAAATGGAAAAAACAATGTATATTTATAAAACAAAGTCCACAATCTTTACATTTGCTATAACTGGTAACAACAGAACTTTAAAAATAATAACAACACTGCAAAAACTAGTAAAAAACTAATGAAGAAAATGTTCTGGCACAGCAGCCCAACCAGTCTCCATTCATTTGGAAGGTCTATGCTTTTCTGCCAAGTTCATGCAAGGACACGGTCTCAGTAGGTGTAAACCAGCACAAAGAAGGACAGTGCTCAAAAAAAGCATTCTGTGGCACAAACAAAATGTTAGTAGAGAAGCCTTGTGGAGGAAACTGGGCTCTGTGGGTCATTTCCTCACAGTTCATTGGGTCTCTGTAGCAGCCAGTGCTCCGGATCCCCGCTGGCTCTCTCATAGAAGTTCAATACGAACGTGCGAGTCAGTCGATGTCTGCGAGACAGACACTGGTCAGCTGAGGTTTAGCGCACTCTGTGTACGACTGATGCCTGGAAATGCAATGCGAAATAGACTTGGGGGTGTAATCGAACAACTCTGCTGCTCTGCACAATAGTCAAAACAGTCTCTTCTGCCCGTCTCTGCACTCACTGTAAAAAGTAGTTGCTGCCTTCAGTTTTTTTTACTGAATCAAATTAACAGTACATGTAATTTCAGCTTTTATTAAATCAAACTGACTGATCTTTTTATTAAAAGTATTTTAAAAAGTATTAAAAATTAACTGGAAAAAAAACACTGCTTAAATTTTTTTTAAGTAGAATCAAATTGTTAGACCATCTATTCGGTGACAAATGCACAGACCCAAGTTCGATTCCTATTTTGTGCTCCTCTGACGATCCCACTACCCTGTCTACTATCCTATTCACAAAGCATGAAAGCAATGGTGTGAAGTAACACTTTACAAATACTCAAATTACTGTAACTGAGACCTTTTTCCTCAGGAACTTGCTAAGTAGTAGCATTAGTATTAGTATTTACTTGCTTGAGTAAATGTTTAGTGTAGTATCCATACTTTTACTCCACTACTTTCCTTCTACCTGATGTCACTACTTAATTTTTTCCTGTCTATAGGGATAAGACAAATCAGTCCTGTAATTCCTGTCCAATCAAATCGCACATAGAAAGTAAATCGCATCATTATGAACTACCTTAAGACATGGGCGATTAATAAATACAGCAAACAGTTTGGAAGCATTAAAAGAGTCCAAGAAGATGTCCAGAATCTTTACACACAACGACCCAAAGTCTGTTTAGACTGCATGTCACTGATGAGAAGATGACGGATGTTTACTGTAGCCCGTCATGATTTGGCCAAATATGATGCGATCCTGGATTAACATTTATTACTGTATGTTGATCCTAAAACATCATATTTGTTTGAAAGGGTAATCCATACCTATTCCATAAACCCCTAAACCCAACCCTAACTGTAAATTATTCCCAAAATCAGAGGGGAATATTAGTTGGATAACAATCATGTAGAAGTGCATAAACTTGTCTAAACTTAACATAAACTGTAAATGTATCCCTCGATTCTGATTGGATGATTGGAATGTGGTTGCAGGATCAACATGTTAATCCAGGAACATGTCCTTTTTGAAATCAGGTTGACGGTTTAACTGTATGATGACTGAAATGGCCTTAAACAATCACTAAATGCACTACAGAATGTTACGTTTACACACACATCCACAAATTAGGTGCACGCATCAGCTTTTTTCAGCATAATACTCACTACTCATGAGTACTTTTAAAAGGGATACCTTTTGCTCATACTTTAAGCAATATTTACAACAGATACTCTAGTTGCACTACATTTTTGGGCAGGTAATGGTACTTTAACTTGAGTATAATTTTTCAGTACTCTTTCCACTACTGCATGAAAGAAAAAAATATTAATTCAAATTACATTCACAAGTAATTTCAACTTACATCAATTAAACTAACATTAAACATTAACTTAAAAATTGCTTAAATAACTTAAAGGGCCACAAAACCCCTCTGTCTCTGCAGGGTGTTTTTACACCTCTAGTTTGGAAAAAGTCAGGAAAGTGGGTGTGTCCAGCTCTGTTTAGGTGGGAGTGACGGGGAAGGGAAAGAGGGAAGGATTTGCAAATATGGGAGTTTCCATTTGGGCATGAGCTGATTTTCACAGAGGCAAAACAAACACACAGACGCAGGGGAGAAAGACAATGACTGTGTTTACATGGACATTAGTGATTGAATTATTTGCCAAATTATTAATTTGTCGACTTTAACTGCAGTTTGGCACTTTCACTTTTTATTCAGGAACATTTCCTGCATGTCCCCCGTGACAAACAAGATATTGAACTGCTGGAAGAGTGCAGTTTTAATTAGTATTTAATACCGCACGGCGTATGGGAAAAAAAAAAATCCTCCGCATTTCTTGGTAACTTAGATGCACTTGGTAGGTAGAGTCAGAAAGCCATGTGTGTATAGACTATCCTGTCACAAAATGCCAAAATGCCACAAAATGAAAATTTTACACTAATGTAATAGTTTGATTGCTGTGTTTACATGTTTACACTTGGAGAGCTACATTTACAGCTAATCTTTCAGTCTATGATATTGTACTATAATATTGCAGTGATATTAACATACTGTAAACTTAGTAACAGTTCAAACCATTTTGGCTAAAGTAAGTCAAACACTGAAAGAGTACTGCTGACGATACAAACTAACTTTGCCCTCTGAATAAACAAACAAAGACCACTGATCGCTTACTTACCAAATCTGTAGAGACAGGACAATCAATACGAACAGGAACAGCGTCTTTTTTAAAAGGTGATGAGCGGCAAATCCGGATTTCACCATTTCCAGATGTGAAAAGCACTCGGGTAAAAAATGTTCCTTACAAACGCATTTCTGTCCCATGCACTGTAGTCCACACGTAAGTCCAGCTGCGCTCTCATAGCGGGAAAATGAAAACTTTTAATTTGATGATGCACACTCAGAGACGTCATGATGTACTCGCCGGTACAGACATCCACTCTCCACGCTGGATTACACGCAAGGCTCTCATGGCTGTGACACAGCTTCAAAAATTCGTTTCAAACCAGAAGAACGGATTTGCTCGAAATAACACAAAAACAGCCAATTTTTACTTTTTAGTGAAATATGTAATACCCTAATAGTATTTACAACAGCGTGGGACACATATATGACTGTCAACAGCTCAAAAAATGTGTTTTGGTTTTTTCGTGACCCTTTAAAATTGATACCTGATTGAAACCTTACTAAAATAACGTAAAATAAGATAAAAAGCAAAGGTTGTCAGGACTTTTTGATCATTTTTACAGTATAATTAATCATGTAATTGATTATGCTCAAATTTGTTTATAAAGAGGTAGCTAACGCATGTTACTATGAGCTATTAGACATTCCCATGGCATTTTCATACACAGGTGTGTGTACATGCTCTGAAGCATGATTGATACTTTTGCATTGAGTGATTGCCCTTCCACATACTTTACAGGTAGCCTATGTTATAATGAGCATTTATACTTCGGTGTTCTGCCTGTGTTGCTCTGCAATAACACTTCTGATATGCTAGTAGGCAGTACAGTTTATATGTGTCGAGTTTCTTTGCTGGTCTTTTGTTTGAGATTACACCAGAAATGCATGTAATGCTATTATTTAAAAAAATTTATCCATTCTGAGCTGCTCCATGGGACCACCACTGGCTTCGCTTTAATTAATGGCTTGCATTGCATTTTATTACAGAGCGGTCTGGAATAATTGACTCTGGTTGGTCAGTCTTGACATTCCAAGGTATGTTATTCCTGAATATTACCTGCTGAAACTAATAACACAGACTCATCAGGGTACTTTCAATCATCTTGATCGTCAGTAAATACGTTCACACCATATTATGCAACATAGGCTCATTCTGAAAACGTCACCCTATATACAATTCTGGAGATTGCGAATTATGTAGACAGAAGTATGTATGACTGCATTTCATCTTTAAAATGAACAATACAAGCCTGAGTTAATATTATGCATTACTGTTTGAAGCCACCTTGTAATTGATTAATATGTAAGTTAGTTCAACTCAATTCATCATTATTTATATAGTGCTTTTTATAATGTAGATTAACAATGTCACAGCAGGTTAGTGTATGATCCATTCAGCAGTTTTCGTTTCTGTCAGCTTTGCCTTTTATTCAACAATTAATAAACTATTACAGGTCAGAACAAAGGCTTTATTATGCAAACGCAATGGCTTTATCCCACTTTTTACATGGCTACAAGCCACAAAACATAAAAATTAGACAACATTGTTCTTTCAATAAGCCTATATTCTGCGATAACAACCTTCTGGATGTACTTTATCCCTCACTTAAATGTACTTTACAAAGTCAACCACCCACTACTTTAAAAAAAAAATCAAGCCATTGGTTATCCCTTACTTAGTTTAACAAGTAGAAATCACTTCTTTAAGTCATGCTAACTGTTGTAAGTTTAATGCAATGTATTAGTTAAAAAATGAAGATGTTCAATTGGTTCAATCATTTAGGACAACTACTAATGTATTTATTTTTACAGTGATGAAGGCAAACGGCATGTCAGCTCACACACGCTGTAAAAAATATTGGTTTATACACTCAGTCTGTTGTTTTAAGTGTTTATAATTCATTATTAAAACCAGAGAGGTTTGTATGGAAAACGCATGCTTATTAATCTGCTTTTGCCTTTTCAGAAATGTTCTCTATTAGCGGTCATATAAATTTGGTTTGAATTTTAACAAGGAAATGGAATGCACAGAGCCATCAAAAGAGGCGTACGTCTCCTCTGAGCTTCACTTCAATGCGCCGACAGCCAACCGTATTTGAGTCGAATCTGCTGTTGAAAACAATCAGCAATTAAACCGTGGCTTTGAAAGCAGATCACAGAGAGGCGCTATAAGAGATCTTCATTGTTAATACTAAGATTTTTTTGTTAGTTTTTTTCTCACTGGCTGATGGTGAAAGTGTCCTAAATGAGCATGCATGCCTCGTTACCCCAGACGGGCTTGTTTTGATGTGCCGGTTTTGTACAGAGGGGAATGTACATTTTGTCCTTACATTTGACCTTTGTGTTGCAATACAATGAGAAATGGCATTCACTAATGGAGGCAATGCACTAACTCATTATAATCATTCATGGGAATGTGCTTGTGGAGGTACGATGGCAATAAGAATTGCATATTTATCATGTGCATAAAATGCAATGCAAAAGTATTGCTATTGGGAGTAAAAATGAATGCCTATTTAAGTAAATCTTTAATGGCAGTTTTGGGATTCTTCAGTTTCATTGTGGCTGATTTTGTTTGACACATCATGAATGTTGTAAAGGCAAAATTGTTTTATTTTGAGCTATTTGGCTTTTCATAACATGTTGTTTCATATTAGTGGACAGAAAACACTCAAAATGCATTTCAAGCTTATTTATTTTGTTTTACTTTATGCATCTGTGTCTGCAGATTATATCTAAGGGGTTATCATTATTATAACTCACATGATTTTATAACAATATTTTATTCTTATCATGTTGTTGTATTTTGAATTTTGAAAATATTTTTGGAAGCTTGTTTCTGAAACAGATATAAAATAAATGAAAGTTTAAATACTGGATTTCTCCTTTGAACAGCAATAAAGAACTGTGAGATTTAAATTTAAAACTCCACGAAAAGCAGACAGAATGGTGTATATGCACAGCTAGTGTTTTTCAGCCAATGATAAACTTCCGGTGAAAGCTTTATGTCACTATTTTCAATCTCATAAGGTTCCTTTTATAGCATCGATGCTGTAATGTGATTACAATACATTCAGTTAGACTTAAGCATTCATTTAGTTGTTCAAGTGTAAAACAGGATGAAAGACCGCGTAAACTCTAGTGCCATCAGGATCAGCAGGCAAGCGCAGAAACTCTATTGAAAATACTGGGGTAAAATAAACTTATAATTTAAACACAATGGATTTTAAAATGGAATTTAATGCAGTGCTTCTTGTCCAGTCTGAGACCCACTTTATATTGTATATCTATCAGGCAGTGAAGATCACTAATTTTTTTAAAAATCAGACTTTAAACATGGGAATTTGATCATGGAAAGACAGTTCACCAGAAGTGCTGAGGCTGGCTGGCTGAAATTAAAAGTATAGTATGTGTGCATACACCCAATTGTCATAAAACGCCAATAAAATGTGAAAATCAAAATTGTGAGATATAACCTCAGAATTTGTACTTTTTTTTTACAAGTTTGCATTTACAGTATGCTACAATTCTAAATTTTTACTTCTTAATTGTGAGAAATTTTAGAGTTTTGAGGTAAAAATGTGAAATGTATAATTTTAACAGGTTTAGGGGGATGTATAATTTTCACAATTTTACATTAAATTTACATAATGTCTAGCAAACGTACGTTGTTTATTTCACAGTTCTGGCTTTTCCCTCCAAAATGCAAATGAGAGAAAAAACGTCAGAATTGTGAGAAATAAAAGGCTATTAAAGTTTCAAACAAGCAACATTTGTCAACAAATAACCTAATTTACTATAGCCTATAAACTATTAAAATGCATGAAATATAAGTACGATCTCTCCCCATTTACTGTATATAAACTCCAAACTATAAGAAAAAAAAAAAACTTAAAGTGCACCTATGATGAAAATCATCTTTTGTAAGCTGTTTGGACAGAACTGTGTGTAGGTATAGTGTGTCCACTGTCATATTGGGGTGATATAAATATATAGGTCTCTTTTTTTTTTTTATTTCCTGACGTTAAAATAGGATCCCAATACCTCCCATTTCGAGTCCCATTGCAACCAAGCGGCAACCTCTCGCTCTCCCTCGGGAAGCCAATACGGAAGTAACTAAAACTGCAATTTATCGACTCGCCTTGGGGGGCTGGCTCCAGGAAGTCCAAGTGCTATCTTTCTGCATTGGTAAATTGCCCATTTTTACAGCTGATAAAAACATGTTTACAGCCTGGTGCAAAAGGTGGCTTTGGTGCATATAGCTATGATTACCCTTTATGACAAGTGTGAGGGGCGTGAATTTTTTTATAACTCATCCGTTTCGTTTTTATCAAGTTATATTAAGTTTGCACAATTAAGGGCGTGGTCACTTGAGTGACAGCTAGCCCTCAATACTCGCGGTCTCGTCACCTCAGCTGATTCTGGCTAATTAGCCGCTGATCTCAGCATATACATTGTATTTTTGTTTTGGTTAATGTTTCTTTACACAGTCATTTGCCTTTTGGAATTATTTCCTGCAATTATCAGATGATATGGCATGCTGTGTGGACTTAATTGTGCTTACAAACCGTTTAAGTTACCTCCATTTCCCAGGTGAGTGAAATTATATACTTATATACCATCTCTATAAATGTATTTGTTTTATTTAAGATCATTTATCATTTAAATGTTCTTTAGGCCTGTAATGCACTCCAGAATCTGACAGATTGATTAGCTGTATTCTATAAAACAGTCATCTGAAGCGTTGTCATATAGTGTTAGTGCTGGATTTTTATAGACAGCTTTGCATTTACTAACACAGACTATATCTGAAGTGTTTGATAGTAATTTGCGTTTTCCTCCTGTCGAAAAACGTCATAATAGCAATGTTTAGTGGCTCAATGTATTACAACAGTGTTTTTAAAAGTCTAAACACTTTATTGATATAGTGTACAACCAAGCACGTGTGGTCAGAACACAAACGAGTCTTGGGTAATGAAGTATTAAGCGTTCTCCCAAAGTAAAAAGTCTGTCTAAGCCAGGTCTAAGCAAAATGCTGAGAATCCAGCATGCATCTGTAGCTCCGCTCACTCTCCGCCTCTTTGCCCTTATTTGTTATCCCGCGTTTGGTGCAATGACGCACGGACAAAATGGCAACGGTTGGCCACGCCTTCTTGTAGCTTTTTTTGTGTTCAGAAACCTTTGGGTGACGTTACGGATACTACGTCCATATCTTTTACAGTCTATGATTGCAACGTGATGTAAAAGTGCGGTTTCCTCACCCACCGAATTGATTGACAGCCACATATTAACATGTCTCCGTAGTAACACCCAAGGTTTAATATTAACTTTTTTGATCACCAGCCACTGTGGCTAGTAGTTTTCCACCGTTACTAGCCACTCGCCATTTTTACTGGCCACAATTTTGTTGTTGGGAAAATATATTCTTTGTGCCTAAATTTGACTTTGGCATGGGTTGCGGCATGCTAAAATTACTTCATTTAGATTTTTCCATTTGCCTCATACATTTAACTGTTTTTTGTTCATGAGCTTACTCAATGAGCATGAGCGAATGGATTATTTTCTTTCACAGGACTTTTTAGGGCTCAACACAATAAAGATTTACCTTTTTTTTCTCTGGCCACAGCAAACAAATTATTTCCTTGCCACAAATTTTTTTAATAATGTGTCAGAACAAGCAAAATACTATACGCACACTTTTTATTCAACAAAACAGTAAAAAAATATATATTCTCACGCATCTAAAACTATGCACAGTGGTCTGTTCTGGCTCAAGATCCCAGATCACCAGTTAACTATGCATACAACAACATATTAAAGCAATATTATTGTAAAGGATGATTATTAAACTATATTAACAAAAATAACAGCAAGCTAAAGAAAGCGGGTCAAAACATTCTGTGCGAAATAATGAAATGATGATGCTGTGCACACGGTTAATGTTAGGCCAATTAATAATCTGTCCAAACAATAGTTAAAGCGAAAGCGACAACAACTGCTGCTGCTACAAAGAATCTCAAGCCCTTGAAGGACTGTGGGTGCACGAGCATCGCACTAGTTTCGTTTCCAGGCACGGTTGCTTCGAGTGAGGAAACGGCACAGGAGCTTTTAAACACTCGCGCACATCAAATCATCTGTGAGCGCGACACTAAAGCCCTCGTCAGTGAGTGAGGAAAGCCTGTCTCATCGTGCGCATGATCCTCTCATTCGTTATTCACCTGCTTTCTTTTGCTCGCTCGAAAAGCTGTTTTTGTCAGTCGTGCTGCTTCTTGATTCTAAGACCACATATGTACGCATATAGACAAACAGTCATAAACAGTCTAATCTGTAGTGACAACGGGCCAGCACTGGCAATTTAAAAAATGAGTTTTAGCCAGCCAAAGTGGCAAATCGGAGTGTCTGTCTAACCCGCCACAACCGAAATCTACCCGCATTTGTTGTTAATGTAAAGCCCTGGTAACACATATAATCATATCAACAAGACAGAACATGCTCAAAGCAAGTGGGATTAAAAGATCTGTTCAGCTCTCTGTGCTAAGTTAAACGTGCGCACTGTGTGTGTCTGCTGTGTGTGCGCGCATGCGTGCATGAACTTTATAACATTGTGTGTTACTCATCATCAACAAATACATCAAATAATCATTGGGAAAGTTCTTACTGTAGTATTTCTCACAAATGTTACACAAGATCTGCTTCATTCATGTCTGTCACTGTGCTGTTTATCTGACGCCGAAAATTCCAATGTTCTGAAAGGTATAATAAATATTATTTGTCACTGATGGGTGTTTTGAGCTGAAGCTTTACAGACACATTCTTGAGACACAAAAGATTCATCCTAAATCTTGAAAAGGGGGTAAAATAGGTGCCCTTTAAAACTTTTTTTTTAGAAATTTGTGGTGAAAATTGTTACATGCTTGTGTTGTTTGTGCCTGTTTGTGTTTATTCTCTCTATCGCTCTGTTCTCCAGTATCTGCCTCATTTTCTCAGGTTCCGTTCATTGGTCAATCCATCTGTCAATCATTTCCTACCCACTGACGTCACTCTGACGTAACATCCAATAGGCCAAGACCACTCGGCATAAAATTGTGCGCCAGACCACTCACCAGCCCTTTCCCTTTTTCCCTCTTGCCCCTTTTGTTTCAGTTGCTGTGTTTATTGCAATGCGTTATAAAAGAAAACCCTGTCTAACTTTGTATTCTGTTGTTGCCCGTTTCTGTGTGTTCACGTTATCTGTCCGCCATTCATATACTGTCCCATTTCTCATTTACGTTGTTTGAGAGGCTTGGACGAAACGGACAGGTAAGCAGGTCATGTGACATACATTTTGCAACATGTAGGACTACTCTTCTGTATAGTACATTAGGTTAGGGGCGAGCGCCACCCCTTACATTTTTTGGATCGATAGAGTAGGGTAGTTAGGACTCGGAAGATTCTTTGTATGTTTATTTATTTTGTTTTCATTTATTTAGTTAGATATTGAGTTAGATATTGTTTGGGTTTTGTTCTTTTCTTTAGGGCCGCCCACGTCCCTTCTGCCAGCTCTCTGGATTTCTCCGTCTTTGTGTTTGTCCAAAACTGTATATATTGAAAATAGTATATTTTTGCTGACCTTCTTTTTCTTTATTTTTGATTAACTCATTGGTTTGTTCAACAAGATTTTTTTATAATTCCAGCTTTTTTATGTAAATGTGTGCTTAATTAATTAGATAATGCCTTATTTAAACATTTAAAATGACAGTTTGAAATGAAAAGTCTGTCACCATTGACTTTCATTGTACGGACAAACATTCATCAGAAAACATACTTTGGTGCACTGAAAAAAATTATTCTGCAAAATTGTTGCAAACAATTGATATGGGTGGAATTTAAACAAACAAATTAAATTTAGTAATGTTCAACTTAATTTGTTTAAATTCAGCTCAAATAAATAGTTTACCATCACTTAACTTAAAAAAAAATTGTACATCCAAGGAATCCTCTTTGAATAATTTTTTTCTGCAGACAAAATTTTGTCAAACAGACCTGAAACAACATTTGTAAAGGAAAACATCCTTTCAAGATCTCCAAAAGAAACGTCTAATATCTCCATTTAAGACACTTTCTGAATCTCTGCCATTGCGCAGGTGTGATAGAGAGCAGAGACTCTTTAAGAAGATTAACATAAGGCTGTCAGACAGACTGACACTGGGGGGGGGGAGAAGAAGAAGAAAACACTGAAAGTTTGTCTCGCAGACAGCTTTGTGAAGTTCTTCATACACGGTTAAAGTTGAAAGATTAATCCCAACTGTCTGCATACTAATATTCGTCTGGCGCGGGTGAGCAATTTTAAATGGTCTCAGGTTATTTTAGATAATGTCTCTTCGCCAGACACAATCGCTATTACCAAAAGATGGATTTTTTTCTTTCTTTCAGCAAACCTCATTTACATTTCACTCTGTCAAAACAGGTTTTGTCAGTCAGATCTGAAAATCGGAGGAATAATTTTCTGTCTGGCCCCAGAAAAGTGAAGTCGCAGACCATTTTATTGTTGTGCATAGAGATTATTAGCTGATTAACGGTGCGAGAAGAGCTGCTTTTTACTTAAGCTGTCCTGCAGCTGAAGACAAGCTAGACAAGGATGATTAATATGTTTTTGTGGTCAAACGAAACTAAAAGAAACTTTCTTTAATATTTAGTTGAAGAATGAAAAAGTGATTGTGCTCCAGCTTGCCTCAATAATAAGGATTAGAGAAGAATGAAAGATTCACATTTGGAAATAGAAATATGACAAAAACACCAAACACTTTTCATATTTTCATGGACAACATAATAATTATGTACAGTGAAACAAAAATGTTGTATCTGTTTGTATTTAACCACTGATTAAATGGATAGTTCACTCAAAAATGAAAATTTAATCAATTTCTTCTGTTAAACACAAAAGAAGATATTTTGAATAATGTTGGAAAACTGTGAGAATCAACTTCTATAAAAGAAAAAACTAACATCAGCCAATAGATGCCGGTTCTACAAAATATCTTCTTTTCTGTTTAACCAACACATTCTCACGGCAATTCGTAGTGGAGAGGGGGGATGAAAGTAACATTGTTTATAAAACCTCATTTTAAAAGACAATGTTTTAAGCAGAAATATATTTTTTGCTGTGGTTACTAACTCACAAGAGTGGTCTATCAAAATCAGTGGTTATTTTGTATCAATGTAGAAAAACTCCAATGAAACTTTACTTCAAATCAAAGTTGCACAATGTTACTTTTGACCCCATCAGCAGGGTCGAAAGTAACACAAGGGTGGGTCAAAAGTAACAACAATCTTTGCTAGATTTACTGGCTTAATTTTGTTTATTTTAAATATATCTGACTATAACCTTGTTAATGTTAACTGCAAACATATTTTGTCCTTTTTTTTTGCAAAAAAATATTAAACTGCTAAATAATTACAAAATTATTTTAATTTTAATTTCACTTCTATCAAATGTTTTAAGAGCAACCCTAATTTTTGAATATTTTTTATTATTATTGGTAATATGCATGAATCTTATAAAACATATAAATCAAAACACTACAAACTGTAATGTGGAAGTGAAAAATAAGGTATGGCTATTAGCAGTGGGGCATAATTAACAATGTTACTTTCGTCCCCACAGGAACTCTTGCCTTTTAAACCTGATTTATTTTAAGCTGAAAAAAACAGACATTTCAAACTCAAGGATGTTTTTTGCACCAAATAACCTGTATCAATCATTAGTGTGACACATGAAACGAGAAACACAACTTGTAATAAGGAAAAAAGAACCGCTACAATAATTTACTTTTTGCACTTAGGGTGCTTACACATCTGTGGTTCGGTTCATTTGGTCTGGACCAAGGGCAACAAATGATACATTGTTGTGATGTCCACATCACTCATTAGCCAGATGCTATTAAATGTTTTTTCTAAACTGCTTTTCGATTGGTCAGAATTAATGTGCGGGAAAATACCAATGGCACTCCCAAACAAACTGACAGACACAAAATGTCTATTTTAACTATGGTGAGATGACTGCGCTGGCTGATTGTATCCCTGGTCATACTATATAGTTTGTATACATCACTTTAGACAAACTGTACATTTCAAGAATGAAGCTCGGCTAGAAATTTTTTTTTAATGCATTGCAAACGGTGAAGGCGCATTACAAGTCACTTCAAGAGGAGGCGTGAATTAAATTAGCTAAACTGCAACATGGTCATCTTCTGGAAATATTACCAATGATTCATCAGGTAATGTTTTTATGTTTTTCCCTCTCTCTCTCTCTCTCTCTCTCTGTCTCTGTTTAAAGTTGTTGGTAAAGCGCTGTTAACAAACATTTTTCCTCCACACCCCATAAGATACCGCATCGGACTACGGAAGCTGGATTAGTCCAAAAAGGCGCAGTAGTTCGGATCATGTTCTCACCACAAAGGAACCGCTCCAGGGTTCGTTTAAAAGCGTAACGAGACCACCTCTTCAAGGAGTTCTCCGTATGCTTTTTTTGGTCTGCTTTTGGAGTGTAATTGCTACATTCACACCTGCCCAAACGAACCGCACCAAAAAGGAAAATGAATTCTAGTGCGATTCAACCAAACTAAATAAGGCAGGTGTGAAAACAAACTTAAAAATTGAAATTCAGACCTATCCGCAGGACATGATCCCAAAATCAGCTGCTGGTTGCATGCTGAAAGTGCTGTTATAACCTGGAAAGCAAATGTTGTCAGGACTTTGAGAAAATCGTTTTGTTCCTTTCGTCCCCGCTCTCCCCTATGAATTCGTATGATCTCATTCGTACAATTTAGTACAATTTGCTCATGCCCCAATGCCATCGCACAACTTAACTCGTAGGAATAAGCTACTTAACTGACAAAACATAAAATAGTTACGTTTCCTCGTGAGATGGTTCAACACAAGAAAAAAACTCTTAAAGGTTTGAAACAAGTGAAAGGTGAGTAAATGATGACAGAATTTTCATTTTAGGGTGAACTACCCATTTAAAGTGCTGAGATGATAAATGTGGAAATGATGAATGTTTCCTTTGGAGCTAGCTGAAATTAGTGTGATTATTTATATATTTCATATGTTTACAGGGTTTCTGCAGGTTTCATCAAGTCAAATTTAAGACTTTATAAGACCCTCTTAAGACCATTATGAATGAAACTTTACACTTATACAGAGCTAAGCACGATGATTATTTCTAATGGCCTGGTTGGACCAATGGAATTTTTCTTCCTTGCCACAAAAAAATCTAATGTAATTATTTCTTAGTGATATACTTTAATTTGTCAAAACAAGAAAACTAGTTGTATACTTTTTTCAACATAATATATCATATTTTTTTTAAATGACAAGTTTATCATTGTTAAATGTATATTTATTGAGGAGGCAATTACATAATTAAAAATATATATTTGTGCACTGTAAAAAATATATATCATCAACTAATCATGATGTATTTAGTTCATTGTAACTTATTAAACTAAGTTAATCATGTTCTAACCTAATTTTAGAAGTTACTCAAGCTGTTTTAAGTCAGTTAAACAATATAAGTTCAATGGTGAATTTCATTCAGCTTAAAAATTTAAGGCAATCAGGTATTGTTTTGTTTTTTATAGTTTAAATGGGGTATATGTACACAAACTTTTAATTTTAGTCAGCCAGCCCCAGGGCTTCTGGTTAATTGTCATCCCATACAAAATCACTACAGTTAAGATCAGATTTGTTTAAAAAACATAGATCCTCACTGCCTGGCCGAGATACGATATAAAGTGAGTATTAGACCAAACAAGAAGCACTGCATTAAATTATATTTTTCTGTGCCATGTCTTTAAAATATGGAAATTAATTTTACCCCAGTATTTTCAATGGAATTTCTGCACTAGCCTGCAACGAATGATGGTGCCTGCGTTTAAACGGTCTTTCGGCTCTTTTTACGCTTTAACAACCAAATGGATGCTAAAGTCTATCTAACTGATTATATTTGAATTACATTACAACATCGAAGCTGTAAAAGGAACCTTATGAAATTGAAAATAGTCACATAAAGCTTTCACCGGAGGTTCATCATTGGCTAAAAAACACTAGCTGTGCATATAGTCCATTGATTGAGTAAAACTTCTACTCAACCTAATGCATTTCTGTTATAAAAACCTTAAGGTTCATGCCTATTGATAAATATTCTGTCTATTTCCCCTTACTTCTGTAAAGAGTTTTTGTTTGAATGGAGGATAACGTAATGGGATATATTGTTCTGTTATTATCATGAGGAACTGTGTAATTGTTTTTAGTTTTCTTTCCCTGATTTTATTAAGATGGATTGTTGGTGACTGGATGGATGTCGACCCGATTGGGTAGCTTTACTTGGACAGAGGAAAATTAAGACCTGTTTAAAGTGATTTAAGACACACAATACAATATTTCAGTGAATTTAAAACTTTTGAAGTCCCTGTGGGCACCCTGCTTTCATTTTTAAATAACATTTTTTTCCCCAAGTAACCATAATGGTTTCAGTTTTATAGATTTAGTCAACTATAATGAACTTGTCACTAACTTTGATATTGGTTTTATAAATATCATATCACATCACATCTTATAAAAGGTATTTTAACATGCTGTTCTTATACTTGCTATAGCTCAGAGGTGTCCAAACTCAGTCCTGGAGGGCCGGTGTCCTGCAAAGTTTAGTTCCAACCCCAATCAGACACACATGGGCTAGCTAATCAAGCTCTTACTAGGCTTTCTAGAAACATTCTTGCAGGTGTGTTGAGGCAAATTTGAGCTAAAATCTGCAGGATACTGGCCTCCAGGACCGAGTTTGGACACCCCTGCTATAGCTTAACATTCATTAGAACAAGAATAAAAATCCTCATTTACATCTTTCACAGCGTGCTGTGCAAGATCTATCTATCTATACTTAAAAAGTAAAGGTTTACTATTAGTACTGAAAAAGAATGACCATATTTCAAGACACATATAATGGAAACATCTTTTCCAGACACATTTTTTTAATCCCAAAAAGAAGACACATACTGGAAATAGAAGGCATATGGTCACCCTATATGGAGGCTTTATGAAGAATGTGAAAAATGTACTTCTTGCTAAAAAAAATAAACGGTATTTTTCAGATTTGAAGGTTCTATTGTGAAACATTATGGTACTTTCGTGATATTGGGATTTACAGTTGTTGTTCTCACTCAGTTTGGTTTTGTTTTGACATCCTCAGAATCTATAAACGTGTCATCTGGCTATTGAGCTCTAGATCTGGTTTTGTTATGCTCATATACAGAGACATGGCTTTATTGGATTCATGGATACATTGACTTCAGAGTCTGGTTTATGGGAATCACCACCAGCAAATGAAAAGAAGCAGCCACCATCTATTAGTTTAGAAGGTTATAAGGACAGCTGGAAACCATGACTAACTCATAGACAGGGAATCACGATGACTAACTGTGATTGGTCTGATGACACACAGAGGCACTGATGTTCCTCACGCTTTAGTCAGAGAAGGTCAAAGTCATCAACATGACCGAAGCAACACAATTAGCCCAAAAAAGACAGAAACGCTTATTGTTAAATGGGTCAATGACATCATGATCATTTGTCTGCATCTAAGGTTACATTTACGATACTAGGTTACATTTGTGTGTGTGTGTGTGTGTGTGTGTGTGTGTGTGTGTGTGTGTGTGT
>CAIGQZ010001492.1:2755757-2769698 GCA_903798205.1 Danio tinwini | reverse complement strand
TATATATATATATATATATTATTGTCCGATATAAATCAGATATGCAAAAAAAATCTGATTTAGACTGACAGTCGGAACAAATGAAAATTCATTATAGAAAAGAAATAAATAAATACAATGATTCGAATACACAATTTGTGATGTTTGTTTTAATTACTGAAATAAAATGGAGGCTAATTAAAAAAAAAATCACTTTCAATCAATAAATAGTTGAAAAAAAAAAACTTTTTGTTTATTATTAATTACTCATCCTCGTGTCATTCCAATACAAGAGGCCTTTCACAACACAAATACACTACCTAACAAACGTCTTTAGGAACAACAAATAATAACTTGATTTCTAGTTAATCATTTGGTATCAAAAGTGGCTTATATGAAAGGCAAAGGCCTCTAGATTACGCTTATTTTACCAAAATAAAATATGATCATGCCTTGATTTTAAAATTATTTAATTATGGCAGAAAGGTCTGACTTTGCTTAGACAAACATCTTGTCACTTAAAAGAAATAATGTACAGTATAGAATATAAAGTCATGGTGCAGTGGAAAAAGAGTTATATTGTGTATGACTCCCATGAGCTTAGAGGACTGCATCCATACAATGACTCAAATAACTTAATAACTTATTAATAAAGTCATCTGGAATGGCAAAGAAAGTGTTCTTGCAGGACTCCCAGAGTTCATCAAGATTCTTTGGATTCATCTTCAATGCCTTCTCCTTCATCTTACTCCAGACATGTTCAATAATGTTCATGTCTGGTGACTGGGCTGGCCAATCCTGGAGCAGATTGACCGTCTTTGCTTTCAGGAACTTTGATGAAGTATGAGAAGGAGCGCTATCCTGCTAAAGAATTTGCCCTCTCCTGTGGTTTGTATTGTACTGAGCAGCACAAATGTCCTGATACAGGCAGTTGATGACTCTGCAGATCTTTTGCACGCCCCCATACTGAATGTAACCCCAAATCATGATTTTTCTAATCACCAAACTTGACTGATTTCTGTGAGAGTCCATGCTGGTTGCAATAAGTCTTCTGCAGTAATTGTGAAGATTAGGAAGCAGTTTAACAGAGCATTTATCAGAAATATCTACCTTCTGCCACTTTTCCAAATGATCAACTAGAAGTCAAGTTATTATTTGTTGCTCTTACAACTGGGATCAGCGACAACACTTTTGTCAGGTAGTGTACACTTTTGTGCACCGAACAAACTGCCAAAATGACTTTGAATATAATAGAATTCTATGGCACTATGCATTATGAATGACCTGAAAACCCAACTCTGTATTCATGGGTACAAAAGTGAACAAAATGACTAAACCCCAACACACTTCTCCTTCTCCAGCCTTTATTTTCCATGTTGCTCAGTGGAAATTATGCATAAACACACATAAACACTGACAAACATGTGAACGACTCAACGACACCATGGTAAACTGCTAAAAGTCCACCTAGACTTTTATTTCTTTCTTTCCATTTCCTTCCCAGAGACTAATCTGTAACAAATGTACAAATATCGAAAATACAAAAAGGCAGCTGAATCGGTTCGGAGGGTATAAAATCGAAGTAGATATAAATAAAACATAAGATGTTGCCCGAGTTCGACGATGATTATGCATTCGAGGTGGTTTTCAAAGGATATTTGCGTTTGGAAGTGATGTGGCACATGAATGATTTGGTTAACTGAACTTGCTTTAGCTTCATCCTCCATTTACATGTCTGCAAACTCGCCTAAATGGGATTTTGAGACTTGAGGAGGGGTGCATATATGCAAAAAGAGTGTTTTACATTCAGGGCCAGCAGAAATACAAAAAACTCATCCAAACAAGCACATGGTGAGTACATTATGCATACAAAAAAATAAAAAATCGAAGGCTCTGTCACGATTCATCTAGAAGGGTTGAATGTGATTTTAGTGTCTTTGGTGAAAAGTAAGTCAAACTGGATGTCGTATTTTTCAGTAGGGCTTTGTGAACTATTACCATTCGAAACAAAAAAGCTAGATGAGCTTTAAAATAATACTAGACCAAGTTATCAAAACATCTCCCTTCCTCATTGATCCCGAATCCAAAAAAACAAGCGTTCAAAGCTTCCAATTGAGTGCGGCTCCATGAAGTTCAGAAAGATTACATGACGGAATTTTTTACTTTTACGACTCCACTTTTCACTTCACAGCCACAAATATTCAAGACGGCCTATTGGAAATACATCTAAAGACCTTTTAATGTCATGAGAACACATTGAGACGTTTGTTTTAAAAATACATTAGCACTCACTTTAAGGCTTTAAAAGTACAAACTGACATCACTTTCTCGCAAACTCTCATTCACACAAACTCAACCGCACGCTAAGAAAACAAACTACGCAATACATAACTTCCAGTTGCCCTACGTGACCAAGCCTATGATTACATCATCTATTTAGTAGCAATGTGCAACTAGATCTGTGTTTAAAAGGAGAGATATAACCATTTGAATGGTAACTGTGTGTCGAATGCTTGTTCTGGGTTAATAATTGTGGTTTGAGAGAAGGTATCAAACTTCAGGGCTGAGGTACCTTCTTTTTTTCTGCAGATATGAATCCTTCCGTGAGGATTTTTATTTATGAAAGTCACATGATTTTTTTTCTCCATGGCTCGATTGGTTTCAGTTAAAGTAATGGCGACGGCCAAGTGAAACCGGGATGTTCTGGCCTGTGGTGAACAGGTGAGTGGTAGTGTCTGAAGGGGATTGTGGGATTTTTCCTAGGTCATATCCTGCCTGTCTCCTGGTCCTTCTCCTCGAGCAGATGAATGAGTTGAGCAAAGCTCTCCTTCACAGCGGTCATGTTGTCTACCGTGCTTCCCTCCAGAATCCAGCTCTTTCCTCGTGCCAGAGGTTCCAGCTCAAAGTATTTCTTTATCTGTGTGTGAAACAAGAAGATGAAGAAAGAAATGAGGCTTGATTAGAAGCAGACTTAATGCACTGTTAACCTGAAGTGAAAAAACAACATATACAAAATAATACAAAATCACCACCTTGAAATTAAAGTTTAATCTAGCAGCAACCTCCAGGTCTCTCTCTTGAAATTAACATAGAATTGACTAAAACTGCAATTCAATGACTGGCCACTAGAGACTTGCCAAACCAATAGACTTCCAACTGCCCAACTTACAGCCTGGTAAAAAAAAAAAATAGTTTGTTTATATTGCTAATTTTGCCCTTAATGAATGTTGTTGGATTTTATAACCCAGCCATATAAATTATATAAAAGAAACACTCCACTTTTTTAAAAATATGCTAATTTTACAAGTCACCTATAACTTAAACCATGGTAAATAGTTGAGTTTTTATAAACTTTTAATCCATTCAGCTGATCCCCCAGTCTAGCGGAAGCACTTTTAGCTAAGCTTAGCATAGATCATTGAATCGGATTATACCATTAGCATCTCACTGAAATGAATAAATAAATAGTTGAGTTTTTATCATTTTTGAATCCATTCAGCTGATCTCCCGGTCTGGTGGGAGCACTTTTAGCTTAGCTTAGCATAGATCATTCAATTCGATTAGACCATTAGCATCTCGCAAAAAAATATATATTTTCATTATGTATCTATTTATCCCACTAGCTTGGGATTTGATTATCAAAAAATATTGTTCATTTCAAATAAAATAGGAAAAACATGATATTCTAATTTCTTTTTAATTGATTAAATATAATTATTTATTTATAATTTACTTCAAACTGAAAACTACTACACTACAGAATTAAATATAGCATTGTGCCTGCATTTCATGAACAGCCTAGCATTTACTAACACAGATTAAGGTGGATGTAATTACTCACTAAAGGTTTTCCTCAGTAAAACCATTAGAACACTTAACGTGGCTTAATACATCAGTGTTTTCACAAGACCAAACTCAGCAAACACATTATCATATGTAGACAGCCAAGCACTTGTGCCCAGAATACAAACACAGAGTGTTTGATATCACCCATATACTAAACACCCATATATTAAACAGCATTTCCCCAATATAACGAACAATGGAGGAAAAATGCAACCAGGAATCTCTAGCTGCACCCATGTGCCCATTTTTGATCATATGAAAGTGGCATGTGTGGTGACATGGCGCCAAGATGACGACAGCTGGCTTTGCTCAATATGAGGTTCAAAAATGTGCTTCACAAACCTACAGTACAGGTGATTTCACAGACACTACTACTAGTTTTTTTATGTAGTCTATGTTTTGTGTTTGCATTCTGATTGATTTTGAGATATTGAGCTTTTAAGTTTGTGTATTTAGTACAGCACAATTTTTTTTCATGATCAAATTGTCTAAATTAAAAGTTTGATAATGTATCTAACTTCACAATGTAAATAAGTTACAAGACTAATAAGACAGAGAATATGTGAATAGCTCAATTTTCTGACAAAAATTGGAAAGTCGACAAATTGATAATAGACTTGTTGACATCAAAAGTGGTGCATCCAATCAGACCTCTTTTTAAAAAAAAAATCTAATTCACTGGTCACTTGCTACTTACAAGTCAAATTAGTCCGATATCAATATGAATATGTTGCTCACACCACAAAATAACTGTCCACATCATCAGATAACACTGTTCTGTTTGTTATAAACTGTTGCTTTAAACGATCAAGCTCCTTAAAGCTGGATGGATTCTGACTGACTGTCAATGTTATTATGGCTCATCAACTGAAAAATCTTTCTGAAAGTGATTCCAGCAATCTAATGTGTCTCTATGATGTTATTGATATGGTAGAGATTTGATCTCATTGATCGATATTTACAAAAGAAAATCTGAAATATACCCATCTATCATTATAGTTTCCCTCCTTTGTATAAATGGATCTTCAGAATGACTGATTAATTAAAAACATTAACAGCATTACACTTTTTTAAACATCTGGATCACTGCAGACAAACCAGCACTATATTAAAATCCACTTTCAGACCTGTAATAAAACAACATATTTTAACAAACATTTGGCTGGGTGGTCATTTTGGAATAAATTTTCCCTCTTGACCAATAAGAACGCACAATAAATTGTATCCGTAAATATCCAGTCTGCAAATGAGTTCCAAATAAAAAACAACAAGATCTTTATTCTACTGAAGTTAGAAATTATGCAGCATCGGCCAAGAAATTCCAATGTATCAGCTAGGGGAATATGAGGACAAACTTGTAGTACAAACGCTAGTCCTTTTCAACAGGGCAGAAATAGGAGGGGAGGCAGGAATGCTTGCACTCCAGTGATCGATGTTCACTACGGTACATGATGAGGAGGAAAATTTTATGGGAAAAAAATCTTTATTTATTTACAGCAAACATGACAAGCTCAGAGACAGTAATGTCAGAGGATTGATCCCAGTGTTGTATGAGATATTAAAGGATGTTTCTTCTGATTATATGCAGCTCTGTCTTTTCAGAATTTCCAAGGCAACAACAGAAAGCAAACAAACACAAATATTTCAACAAGAGCTATTTCCATGCTTGAAGCCTTCAGGAAAGATCTACAGCCATCTTTATCGTGATTTAAAACAGCCAGGTGTTTTATACGATGGCTCCAAATGGGATTTGGATATGTTTGAATATAAAACAACATTTTAAAATGTCACTGCATTACACTGAACTAGGTAACATGATGCAAGACTCTTTATAGAGCAATTTCTGCATGACTACAGGTTTAATTCTTCACTTCAACATATCTTATTAACAAGTGACCCCTAATTTTAAAAAGCTGTTTTGTTTAGCAAATCTCTTTGAAATTAATTCAGTTTTGCACAGTGTTTTTGTTATGCCTTGCAATGAAATCAACATATAATAAAAACAACGTTAGTTTGGGTATTTAATTACTTAACAATCAGATTAAAGTTACTGAGATCATAAAATACATTTACACTATATAATAAAGTTGATGTATTTACTAACATTTATTGAAACCTTAGTGTAAAGTGTGACCAAATACACTTGTTAGTAGGCAAAAAAAATTGACATATGACTCAAGTGCAGTAAATAATATGGGTTTTTATTATAAAAATAAAGTAAAAGCTAACAAAACAACTCTGAGGGGGAAAACATAACAACAAAACAAATAAACAAACTTGACGGGGCAGGCTGGCAGAGATCAAGGCTAGACAGAACAGGACAAGACATGACTGGATAGTGACATCTTACGAACTGGCACAGAACAGCAGACAAGAGGAGACTATAAAGAGAAAGAATTAACAAACAAACAGGTGAACTAAATAAACTAATAATGGGTTAACGAGGAGAGTGGGACTAGACAACAGACGGGTGAGCACTGCACATGATACAAAGAAACAACACAAGCCATGTGCTCACGTAAAACGGGACTACAACACGCAGCCAATGAGAGAACTCATTAACCTTGTGTTCACATGAAACACAACACTAAAGCATGTGGCGCATGTAAACCTGAACCACGTACCAAACACTGCGGGAGCACGGGCAAGACGGCGCTCATACAAAAGACAAAAGCAGACAAGAACAGAATAAGCGTGCTTGCACATTGTGACGGGCACACATTTTCCAGGTACACCTTAAAAAGAACATCTGATCTTTTCCGAATGCTGCGTGCGCACACCTTACAGATGTTGATCTACCTTTACCATTGCACACACTTTGTAACATTTTATTTGTCAAGTTTAAGTCTCTTTAACACTTATGTTTATTTTATTATAAAGATATCAGATATTTTGTTTTTGACTATTAAAACTATTTGCCCTAGTAATGTTGGTAAACTAAAATAAAGTGGTTAAATAATTAAAAAATCCTAATATTCTGAAATGAATTGTTAAAAAATATTCCATAATTATTGATATTGAATGATATGAAACATAATATCATGACAATTCTTTTGCAATATTGTCCAGCCCTAGTTGATCCATTTAGAAGGAAGTGACAAACTACAAGCCTTACATGTTTATATCACTTTCATATCATCTAAACGCATATTTTGTACCACACCAGCTTACAGATATCCTTGAAGACTAACATTCTGATACTAACCTCTAAAAAAAGTTATTTTATTTCCACTGGACCTTTAAACACTTAAACGTTAAGAGAGCACTTCGAAAATCTCAGTTTCTCTGGAGTTAGAATTTAATGTTTGAGTAATACACACACACACATACACACACACACAAGATTGGACCATTAATAGACAACACAGAGACAAATGTAAAACATCTTGTTGTAACTCCAACAAGGAAAAAAAAAAGAAAACTACAAGTCACAACATCATGAGCATAAGTAAATGATGATAAAGTGATCCTTTATGTTGAAATATTCCTTTAGTAATCTAAAATAACAGCATGACGCCAGCAAAACCTTGACCTTCACTTAAACAACAACAGCAGCTAAACATCCAAAAATGTCCCTGTCAAAGTAAAATCTCCCCTCCAGCTTCTAATTTATGTTTCCACCCAAATCGTTGACCTCTGACCTCGGGAAACTTAAAGACGCCCAGAATAAATAGAGAGCAAGCCACTGGCACAGGTGTGAAAAGTGAAGGCTGAGATGCTAAATCACTTCCAGCGCCGCGCTCACATCACGCCTGACAAAAAAAAAAACACACTATATTTTGCTCGTGTTTTGGCTGTGTTTCTGGAAGCAGTCCCATCTCATCACCTGATTGGCTCAGGCCCAAACCTCCCTGTTGTAAAGAAAGACCACCCCAATGGGAGCACTTCATCAGGCTTGGCCTCCGATTCCACGTTTAAACTGAAATATATGGCATCAGTGTCACATCTAGGAAAACACAAAGCTTAACTGACAGCCAGCAGGAAAGGGCCAACAAAGCTGTTGGAATTTTTCACTTCCCTTTGAGAGTGCAATGAAAGGGGGAAAAAATAAATTAAATAATCAAACAAAACATCCTTTGAGCCAAAGCTTTCCTATTATGCCAAGAATGTTGATTAAGATTTCCCTGTGTGGGATTTCATAGCTACAAAATTACACAATCCTGCTGCTTCGAAGAGAAAGAACAAACTTGGAGCGCCAAGCCATATTTGTCTATTGTTTCTCAGTGAAACATATCCAGACCTAAAAAAGCAAATGTAACATTTACAAAAGACAGAATGGGCTGCCAGTGACGTTCGTGAAAAATACTTCAAAAAAGATGATACAGATTGAAAAAGAGTGCTGGTATGTCTGACGAAAGTTGATGCAGCAGATTTGTAGCATCTGCACCCTGCACAGTGGCCAAAAACATTAGGCAGAAGAGAAAGGTCAGGAGTGTTCGCTTTCGTTGGTACGTAAGATTCATCAACATGGATAAGAACAATTGTAAAAATTTTTACAAATTAAAAATTTGTACTTGCTTTTTAAAAATGAATAATGCCTATTTTAACAGCAATAACACAACCACACAAACACAGTTTAAATGCTGTTACACAATCCAGGCAGTAGTAACTTTAAGTCAAAACTTTGGGATTGACTGTATAATGTAATGTAATGTAATCTGTGTATTTATATAGTGAATTTATTGTGTATGGCCATACACCCAAAGTGCTTCACAATCATGAGGGGGGTCTCTCCTCACCACCAACAATGTGCAGCCTCCACTTGAATGATGTGACGGCAGCCACAGGACAATGACGCCAGTGTGCTCACCACACACCAGCTATTGGTGGAGTGGAGAGTAGGGTTGGGGGATGTCTACCAATTTGGCATCTTACGATGTCTAATGTGAAACATTGCAATCGACGATGGCATTGTCATTGTAGGCGGAGGTGAATTAATTATTTATGAATTATTAATTAATTCATAACAAACTAATTACTTGTAGCCTACCATTTTAACTACCTGACCTGCATGGTCTTTGTTTTACCCATAGACAAATCATAAATAAGTAAAGATAAGTTACACATAATTTACCACCTGTCAATTACTTTTTCCGTGAGACTCTGGTATGAATAGGCAGAGTGATCTGTGTCGTTATAATGGCGTCAACAAACTTGGTTTATAAAAAAACAACCAACAGGAACCAACCAACAGTATCTGAGGTTTTAGCTAAAATTACTAAGTACAAGCGTGAAAGCAAAACAGCCAATTCCGTGGAAGGGGATGATTGGGAGACCATGATGGGTAAGGGCCAATATGATTGAGTCAGGACCTTGTTTTAATGTCTCATATGAAAGGCGGCGCTTATTGACAGTATAGTGTCCCCTACACTTTACTGGGGCGATAGGATTCACATAGACCACAGGTTGAGCTACCCCTGCTGGCCTAACTAACACCACTTCCAACAGCACCCTAGTTTTCATATGGGGTCTCCCATCCAGGTACTGACCAGGTTCAGCCCTGTTTAGCTTCAGTGAGTAACTGGTCTTGGGCTGCAAGGTGATATGACTGTGGCATTTGGTATGCATATGTATACACTTAAACATTAGTAGTAACCACAGAAACTCAGTGACTCAGGCAGAGTCTTCATACCAGATAAAACACATTCTTTACCAGGGAACATGTTACTATGTTACATGTTACTATGAGCTATTAAATATGCTTGTGTCATTTGCATGCACACATAATTTTTCTCTCTCTGTCTTCATGTAAAAAAACAAGGCCTACTAGATCTAACAGGTTATAACTGATGTAAATTCAGTAAAACATTCCACTCCAAAGATTAAAACTACTTTTAACTCGTTTATAACTAAACCATGACAAAGACCATGGCATAAGCCGAATAATCAACAAATTTCTGTGCTTTAAAGGATTTCTAAATGTACCTCATAAAATGATGTACAAAAATACAACAAAAAGCAAAATCACTAAACAGTTTTAGCAGATGTACTGGTATTTGCATGCAAATTTGCTTTCACAAATATAATTGTGCATCCCTATTGAAAAACCTTAGGCAAGCCTAAGATGAAGCGAACCTTATGTGCAAGGCTCACATGGCGCCAACTAAATCTGCACGAACTCTAAACACGATTGGCTTTTACACCTGGTTTACTGCGGATCTTTCCCGTTCTGGCATGTTTGGATATGAAGCCTTTCCGGTGTTAGTGGGATAAAGCCTTACTGGAGACAAGCCATGACTAAATCACTTTGTCAGAGACCTGACTACTTATGCCCCTGCACAAAGTCAGAAGCTCACAAGTTCCAGGTCAGGGGCCGTGAACAAACCTCTTGGCCCGTGTGCTTTCATAGTCTGTTTGCCTGGTCATAGAGCAGATTTACAGTAACTAGATTTGGGTAAGCATTGGCGGTTCACATCTGGACTTGCAACATGATAAAACAGAGCTGGGATTGAGATTATTAACTGCAGCATTGCGAGATTGCAAGGGCTCTTATTGGTCAAACTATACAACCACCAATCAGTTGTCCTTTTGCCCTGTGCATTTGTGTGGACTGACCTTCACTTGAAGAACTCACCCACTGAGAAAGAACATGCACGCACCCCCTCAGGCATAGACAGGTGACCTGCTGGCAAGCTCGAATCAACAAACCCGCTCAAACTATGATCAACAAATCCATCTGATCTTCATCAAACTCTGAACACTGAATACTTAACCACACACACACAGACCCACCTGCAGCTCTGCTCCCCAAAAAGGGAGAAACTTCCCAACGGAAGATCTCACTTTTTTGAGCATACGGCAAATGTTACCAATGGGAGAGTAATTTCGAGGATCATATCACCACAAACTTCTAAAGATAGAAATGCGTAAGCTTCATGACATTCATCAGTTTCGCAGAGAATAACATGAAAAGGTTTTCGGTCCAAAGATGGAGATGAAGCTAGGAAAATGGTGGGGAGCTCACCTCCTCCCCAATAGCTGAGACTCTGTCCAGTTGTTTTGCAAAGCTCTAGTTTCTGTTATTCATGTGTTAAATCAGGCTCATTCCACAGCAAACCACAGCAGTTCCATGGGCCCCCTCTATTCACATGCTGGAGGGCTGCACTCCCTTTCTGAAGAGATTTCCTCATATTAATAAATGGAACAGTATTTTATGCAGGGCAATGAAGGCCCTGTCGCTGGGGATTCCTCAGTGAAGAAACATTCCTGACAAAGTAGCTCAGAACAAGAGCTTTGGCCAAAATCGTGTTCAAGTTTCAAAACAAAAAGTGCTGGCCAAGCAATACGGGTATACATGTGCATGTATTCGAGGTGTATACACATGCATTGTGTATTGCTCAATTTTTCTTGACAGAAACATCTTTGTGAATCAAGAACAGGAACAAAGAGACAAAACTGCAACAGACAGATAGTTTACACTGTCAAATTTGGTACAAAACAAAAAGCATCACATTCACTGGATCTCACCATACACCTGAGATCAAAAAAAGCACCATCTGCTCTGATGCCATGTCTCTCCCAAGCAACATAACTTCCCGTCGTCATGACTAGTGCTGGTAGGCTCTTATGTAAGCATGTGTTTGAGTTATGGTGGTGAGTGAAGAGAAGTTCGAAGTTCTCATAACTCAAGGAGTCTGGCTCTAGAACATTGGAAACATATTAAAAGGAGCTGAACCTGCCCACTGGATATCTTCAACAACACTTTACCCAAACATAATCCCAACCGGGAGCCCCAGCCCATATCAGCAGTGATTCATTGACAAAGATCTAAACCTCCATAACAACCAAGCAGACAGTCATCCATATGCTATTTCCTTACCCATGCTATTTCCTTTTACTTAACACGTGTTCACACCCTGCTAGTGTGACACACTCAAATGCATGTTAGGCAAGGCCTGCTGTTCAGACACATGGGACTGCAAATCAAATTGGTTAAAATACCTTATTGTAACAGTTGTTGTCATGAGAAAACTGACTCAATTACAGTGAATGTTGCAGGCCAAATGGGGTCTGCAGAGGTAAAAATAGTATATAAAGTCAAGTGCAAGCCTCCCTTTTACACTTATTGCTTGCTCTTGGACAAGTGCCCATTCTCAAACTAATACAGATTAAAAACTGTCCCAAAAAAGTCTTGAACCAGGAACCACCAACATCAGGTAATGGGGTACATAAATGTTTAACCACCAGGTCAATCACCAAGTTTTCCAAACCACAATGGCTGGCTAGCTATCACATTAACATTTGGGTTAGAGTTGTTTTAAACAATCTATACAAGAACAACAAGAACAAGTTCATAGAACCTCTCCCTAACAAGCTGATGATCTTATTCAGACTTGTTAAGTGAGGTACTGGATCCCAAGAAGCATGCCTGACAACCATTGCTCTACAGAGTTTGAAAAGAAATTGAACTTGACTGAACTTGAGATTAATGAAGAGATGCGTCAAAAAAGGCTGAATGTCAACAATAATCCTTCAGTCAGACATAAGCACTCAGTGTACTAGTCATTAGAAACGCAGGCTGCTTGCAATAAGGCTACCAGATACCACCGGCCAAGAACCAGCACCATCTCTGAATAAAAGCAGTATGGGGTGATATTTGGAGTTCGTCCTACAAGATGATTTGTGGTGCAACTGAATGTAAAATGCGTCACACACATGCCCTAAAGCTCATCATCCGTCAATGCTTGGGTCTGGCCAATTGCAAAACTGTCTTGTTTCTACAGTCTGCCCTATACAGACGGTGGGCATCAACTGTCAGACAGCAAGTGACATGTCTGCTTAGAACGAAGAGGAAAGAATACTAATTGCCATCATGAAACCATAAAAGAAAAACCACAATAAATAATCTGCTGTGATTTTTTGAAAACATGTCATTTCTCAATACGGTACATCATCCAAAAACCGCACAATTGGACTGCAAGAATTTGGATACTTCAAATGCACCATCTTTCCAAGATCAATGACCATATGGTCCACAAGCAGATGGCTGCTGGTCATTCGGACATCAGGCACTGCCACCAGACAGAAGTACTCCATGTGGCAGCACCGATGACCCCTCTCAGCAGAATGCCCTGAGTCAGGCTGCCAACTGAGCTACACAATAACGTCTGGCCAGCATGTTTCTTTCAAGGCCAGACAGAATACAGAGTCTACCCAACCAGACAGTTCTACCACAGTTCAGCCTCCTTCAGGCACACAAGATGGCCTTTGTTTCCACGTCTCAAACAAATCTTTCAGGACGAAGAAAAAATTCCTCTTCCAAAAAAACATTCAATTGATGGCGCCTGATGGCAATGAGGACTTCTCTAAGATTTTCTTCACCCTTTTTCTGTTTTTCAGGGATTCACAACAAACCACTCAGGACCACTTACACAAAGTGGCGTAAGGTATGCTGTACATCTTATTGCTCAATGTTGATCAACATGTTTAGATTCAATTCCATTGTGTAGCTAAATGAAGTTAACAAAAACCAATATCCAGGAATGAGAGTATTCTTGAGCAAACATGGTGTGAGTAGCAAAAAGGAGAAAAGGGTCAAGGAGGGCAGTGAGGACATGAGGAGAGCAGATAAGCCCAAGAACAAATGTGTTTGCTTTCCAGCTCTCTCTGTATGAAAAGTGATGCAAAATGTTAGCTGTGTGCTTTAATGGAAATACTATCATTTGAAACTGGCCCAGTGGTCTGAGTGTATCTCCCACTCCTGTTGGTTCTGTGTGCATCTATCTCCATCAGTCATAACTTTATTACAGCCAGATGTTACGGGTGCCCTGTCTACTTCCAGATCTGTGGTAATTTTATTATTACTCTAAATCACAAGCCAGTGAGATCAGCCGCAGGAGAAAGGGAGGGGGTGTGGGTCATGCAGGGGAAAATCAGGCGGTTCTTTTAAAGGTAAGACATTGACCCCTTTACTGCATGGGGGGAGCTGCTTCCAAAGAGCAGATGGGGAGACAGGGGCAGTAAATTACAACGATGACTGTGACAGGGTAGAGTTTCAACTTGCAAGCCCTTAAAGCTCTAGGGCTATAACATATATCACACACATACAAACATACATACATACATACATACATACATACATACATACATACATACATACATACATACATACATACA
>CAIGQZ010001492.1:2716132-2755747 GCA_903798205.1 Danio tinwini | reverse complement strand
ACATACATACATACATACATACATACATACATACATACATACATACAGTACATACAGTACATACATACACACCTGTAATGTAATGGTCAACAGCATTAAACAAAGTTAAAAACATTATCCAAGTTATTTGAAAAGAACCTTTATTAGATTTTTCCCAGGTCGCTGATTAGACAGTTATCAATATGGACACTAGGGAGACATTTCCTGATTCTCCATTAATTAATTCCATGGTCCCCCAAACTATATTTCATGATTCTGGAGCTGGAATGTAGACATAAACTGGAAAGAGCAAGTGAAACAATTCAATTCAATTCAATTCATCTTTATTTGTATAGCGCTTTTACAATATGGATTGTGTCAAAGCAGCTTCAAAGCAACAACTGCAGAGCTAAAGTAAGAGCACAACACTGCGTAAAATGTCTGCCATTCATTTAGCTCATCACAATATGCTTGTGTCACCGATAGTTCCTATTGTGCTGTGTTAGACCCTACTAAAAAGTAGAAAGTAGTTAAGTCACCCCCAAAATAAAATAATTTTAGTTCCTGTAGTGCAAACCTTTAACTTGTTAGGTCCACCAATAGTTATAGGAACTATTAATGACTTACTA
Organism: Danio tinwini; assembly: GCA_903798205.1. Classification (NCBI taxonomy): domain Eukaryota; kingdom Metazoa; phylum Chordata; class Actinopteri; order Cypriniformes; family Danionidae; genus Danio; species Danio tinwini. The sequence continues at coordinate 2,755,139 of CAIGQZ010001492.1, read as the reverse complement.
TTACTGCTTACTGGTTGTGCATTAAGCCTCAACCAATAGACTGAGCAAAAGTCACCATTTTAAATGGTGGCTTCATTTTGTTCTGTGCACACTGGCCAACCACAACAAAACACTCAAAATATAATGATTATCTCCCAAAACCTAGCATGGAGGCAGTCTGTTCCTGCTCAAAATATAAAGAGTACCTTGTTGGATTTTTTCTCAGAAATATTAATAAATTATCATTAATACATTTAAGTGTTAAATTTTATGGACATTTCTGTTTACTTTTGCACAATAAACTATTTTGGTACTGTGCTGGATTGCCATCCAATGTCAACCTGAATCCTGAATCCAGTCAACAGCCATTGGTCTAAACCATGGGGTTCATTAGACTCCAGCATCTTTGCATAATTAAAATGAAAGAGAGAGGGACAACAAGAGCAAACAAATGAACAGCACAAATCTTTCCCACAGCAAGTAACATGAGAGAGCGAGGAAGGGGTGTAAAGCCAGACAGACACCCAGACAGTGGAGTGAGTGCGTGTGTGCATGCAGTATGAGGGAGAATGGTGTTTCTCCTGCTGATCAGACATTGGCCTTGGCACCCAGCACTGAAAACCATGCCAATGTCGGCTGAGCAAATTCCGAGCCCCCATGGAAAACAACAAACGGGTCTGTTGTTCGGACCAAGATTGCTGTGTGACCATAGCAGATTCCAATTTTGTACCGACTGAACCGAGCTGGTCTCTCACATCACTTCTTGGATTTAGTCTTTTGTTAATGGACTAGCTGAATGGTACTAACTGCATAACTGGCTTTTCTCTTTTAGCTCTTCATTAATTTTGTCACAACTTCTCCCTCTCAGTTTGGCTCTGGTGTTTCAACAGTCCAATGATACGCATAGCAACTACCAGAGCTGTACGAAAGAAAATTCTGTTCAAATTTCAATCATCAAAATTGGCTTTAGCTTGTTACTTCTGTCTCCTAAAGCAACCTTAATTGCTGCCTTTAGTTAACTTGGCACAATTTCACACACAAGAAGCAGAGAATTAAGCATTATTTTTCATATGGTTGTTGAGATGGTTTGAGTTGTGCATTGGTTTATTCAGTTTCAGTACAATAGGTCCCCACTGCCACATTTTAACCACTTGTATTATTCCCACATTTAAACATCCCAACAGGTCCTAAATTTACTTCTGTCTCATCTTCACAAAGGCAAGAAGAAAACACCATAAATCTAGTAGTCAAACCAAATGGGCTCTCTTGAAATTCTCATTTACAGGCATACAAATCATAATCCTTTCCTCCTGCATCATATTTCGTAATAAAGACTTTTTACTCTTGACCAGTCTCTTTTTACTCTAGTCCAATCCAAACACAGTTGAGAGCCACGAGCTCAGTGCTTATAAGCTGAAAAAAATAATACATATATAAAGTTAGACTAGTCATTGGGTTGGCTGATTAGTCACTAGTTGAGTTCAGTACAACATGGATAAACATGAGCAACCATGTTAAGCTATTTTAAATAATATCCTAATTTTGTTAAAAAAAAATTTTTTCTTTTTTGTAAAAGTGCAAAAGTCTTGCATGAATAAATGACTTTCAAAACTTTAAGGGCTCTATTTTTAACAATCTAGGTGCAAAATCTAAATCACATAGCGCAAAAGCATTAAGGGCATGTTCAAATCCACTTTTGCTATTTTAAGGACCGAAAAATACACTCTGCGCATGGTCTAACAAGGTTGTTTATTGTCTTAATGAGTAATGGGTGTGTTTTGAGCATATCGTGCATTAAACCAATCAGAGTCTCATCTTTAATTTCCTTTAAGAGTCAGTTGTGTCGTGCCATGGAGCTTTTGCTATTTACATGGCAGACTTTGTAAGTCGAAAAACTAAACACTTCACTAGCAGGAAAACAGTTAAACAGACTATTTGCAGTGCAAGGATAAAGAACGAGCCTCCTCAGTTCAGCCTCTTTACTTTCTCTTTACTTTACTTTTACTCTTTACTTTACTCCTTCACTTTTGTGGATAAGGAAACAGCGTTGTACGCTCTTCATTGAAGACATCCATTAGCCTACATATTTAATTTCGTTTGTTAAGAACAAAGATAATGCAATTCTTCTTCCAGAATAATTGAACAATAATAAAGTGTAGTCAAAAAACTAGGATATATCCACACACACGTCCTATTCTTATGCACCATAGTGATGCATACATCTCCAAAACTTGACAGGTGAACAAATTTAAAATTGTTTTTATTAAAACAAATATAAATATGAATATAATAAATAATACTACTAATAATACATTAAACAAATGCAAATTGTCATGACTAAACTGGAAAAACGCCCTCTGAGATGAAGCCGGCATGGAGGTAGTGGTTTTTATGTTTATGTAGAAAATAATAATTTTTGTAAAATTTTAATCCTTTTTTTTCATATGTAAGATATTTGTGTACTGCTGTACACATATAACTAACGTATAACTAACGTGCTCTGCACTGATCTTTAGACCAGCTTTCAGTTGGTCAGTGGCGCAGTCTTTGAAGTTCCTCAAAATAGCAATGCGCCAACAATGCACCTTAACACACTTCCTTTTTAGACCAGAACACCTATGAGTCCATAAAGTGGTGCAAATGCATTTAAAATGTAAACAGCGTGGCGCAAAACATGAAAATTAGGGTTGTGCAGGTCTGGAAAAAGCAACAAATTGCACTAAACACATATTGCGCCTTATTGTGTCGAGTGTATGAGGGAGCCCTTAATTAAGACAAACTTGCAAATCACAGTAAGCAATAAAACAGTTGAAGGAAGGCTAGAGAATCATCCTATTCAACCATAAAACATGAAAAATACATTGAAAATTTTTTTTGATGATATACTTATGAGTTCACCTTTCTACATCCAGCACACCAGATCACTGCACATGGGCTCAAAGGGTGCCTTTCAATTTCAATTAATCTTGTAACCTGCTGTACTGTAAATCAAAGTGTTTATGTGCAAATGTACACTGAATAAACGCTCAATATAACAAAAAACAAACAAAAAAACTACCTAATTGTCCTGCGACCAGTCTATAAACTCTTAATCAAGAAGAAATTTGCTCAGATTGATACTTGATTTTCAGAAGTGTATCAGGTTAAGTCATCGGGCAACCTGTGGCAAACAATCACACTAGATCTAGATTAAATGCACCCTTGATTGACTTCAGTGTTCAATAAATGGAAATAAAAAAAACGTATATAATACAACATATGCAGCAATACAAAACGTCAATTTGTTTTTGTAAATCAATCAATCAATCAATCAATCAATCAATCCTTTTTTTAGTTGTATTTGTCTAGAACTAAAATACCTGCTAATACCTGCTTTTCATGATTAATCATTAAAAATGTTATGCTGTTAAATATTATAATATAAAAATCACTAAACATTAAAGGTGCCATAGAATGAATTGATACAATATGTTAACTTGTTCTCTAATATCGAAATAGAAGGTATGCTAACGTACAGTAAGTGCAAATATTTTTCGAACAGTAGGGACTTGCCCTAATATGACATGATTGGTTTTGACATATTTGGAAGGATCATGAATATCAATGAGCTCTGTTCTGATGCTCCAACAGTTCATGTCAGTTACTTTGGTGTGGTTTGAATGCATTTGAAACCTTCACATAAACAGATGGGTTTTTAAAGTTTACTGGCATCCTTTCACTATAGAAAAACTGGTCACACTTTACAATAAGGTTTCTTTAGTTTATACATTTACTAACATGACCTAATTAAGAATGATACTTGTACAGCATTAAATAATCATAGTTAAACATTTACTAATGCATTACTAACATCCAAATTCATGCTTGTTAACATTAGTTGTAGGAATGGGACAGTTCACAAAACTGTCTGTTCTGTTCATATCACGGTTTCTGGTTTAATTTGGTTTTCATTGTACACTGTTACACTTAAAAATACCATACTGTAATGAATGTATTGTTGTAATGTAAATGCATTAATTAACATTAACTAATACAACCTTATTGTATAATGTTAGAAAAATTAAGAGCTACGTGATATGACATGATGCATAAGTGTTCATTAAACACTTATATATTTAGCCATTTCAATGTGATTGTTGCCTCATCCCAAACATACATGTCACATTAGATATAATACACATTATATACACATTCCACTAACAAAAAATACATTCAAACTACTTATGCCAAATTTTCCTACATTTTGCATACTGACCAGCAGCTTTGTGGTTGTGCAAGGCGGCCTGCTTCACAGGACTGCTTAAGCCTGTCATTTTCAAAATAAGAGTCCCACATACATAATAACACACACATAAATACATAATAAGATGAACTTATAAACAAGGGGGAAATTATTGTTGTAAAAAAACGTTGTGGCCAATCAAACGTTACCTGGGGCATGCACAAAGAAAAATCAATCCTAATAATTAATACTTGAAAGCATCCTGCTGTTTTTACAATATCGCAATTGCCCCTAACAGTGTAAATGAGTCTACATGAAAATATGCCTGTATTTTACCAAATGAGTTCTTCATTAGGGGATCATCATAACTGGGGGGTCAGCATGTTTTAAACCCTTGACAAAGGTGGATTACTTAGTACTCTAAGAAGCATCGACCTGTTTACTGGTATCGAATGCATTATGATACTGTTATCCTGGGCCAGACAGATGATTGATCACAGTTCACACCCTGAAATAAAAAACAAAACAGGTTGATGCTGGAGTGAAGGGCCACTTTCATGCAAACTAGAATGCGAGGCAGACCGCCATATGATATGAGCAATTTATATCTGGTAAAAATGAATAACGATCTGAAATATCTCGGCAGACTATCATGTGCAGATGAAGTGGTGTGGAGGGACGATTGTATTTCTAGACAACATTTAACAGCAAGACAATTCTGAAGTGTTAAGAAAAAAAACTGTAGAGACTTATGGACTACATATCCAGCAAATGCAGTCCTCCAAAAATGTTATTTACTACTCACGGCACACTTTAGATACACCTTGATAGACCCTCCTTTCCTTTAAGAACTGCCCTAATTGGTTAAGGCATAGATTCAACAAGGTACTAGAAACATTTCATATATATCATATTGACAAAATATCATGTGGTTTCTTTCTGCAACTTTTTAAGTTGTACATCACTGATGTGAATCTCCTATTCCAGCACATTCCAATGGTGCTCTACTGATTTGAGATCTGGTAACTGTGAAGGTCATTGGAATTGAGTAAAGTCATTATGTAATGTTCAAGGAGCCAGTTTGAGAGCAATTGAACTCTGTGACATTGTGTGTTAGCCTGATGGAAATAGCATCACAAGATGAGTATAGTGTAGTGATAAAGGAACGGACAAGTCAGCATGATATATTCAGGTAGGCTGTGGATTTTGGCCAGCCTGGGCATTTTAAGGGCTACCTTGTTTTAAAGCTATAATATACGCTTCCTGAACAAAGCAAAATGCAAAATGGGTCACACACACTGGGTCAAGACAATGTGCACTAAATTGCAAAATGCGAAGCGAAATCTTATTTTGTAAATGATTCATACATATGGTTCTTTCTACACCACTTAATTTTTATTTTCTCCAACTCAGCAAGATTCACTATACAATTACAGATGACTGAATAATGATAAAATGATTGATGACATGTAATGCACCATAATATCACAGGTTTACAATCTGATATTCAAGATGAAGTCAATTATTATTTTATATTATTTAGAAAAGTATTACGTCCAGAGGAGCAATATATTCAAGATTTTAGAAACATTTCACTTGAAATAAACTTGAAGAGGACCCCAAGTTTTATGGAAATCATTAGAAGTTCCTTTGATTGCATTCTGATTTTATGCTAGAGCAGAGATGCTCAAACTAGGGCATGCAGGCCAAAGTTGGCTCATGGTAACATTTGATTTGGCCCACCATCCCATCTCAGAAGAGAGGAATAATAATGGTGAGGGTTGGGGCGAATGCCTTCAAAAGAGATCGCCATTTTTAATTTAACATAACATGCTACAAGAAACAGCTACAAGAAAGCTAATTGAAATTAAATGTTTCACTTAAATGTTGTGAATTCATATGCCTTTTTTTCCTCAAAGGAACATGAAACCCTTAAACACATTTTTTTTTATGTTGACGTACAATATATGTGTGTGACACGTTGCTAAAACCACACTTACAGGACACATATATTTCACTAATCAAGTAAAAAAAGGTAATTTTTGTAAATAAAAAAGCACTGAACTCCATTGTGTTATAAATGCAATTATTTATGGGTTTTATAAGTACAGTATTGCAAAAAAAAAGGATTTATTTTTAAATATTAAATTACGAAGTTACCATGGCAAATAATGAAATACAGTTACATTTAGAGGTATATATACAGGTATATTTAGCTTTGGCCCACCATCGCCAATCAAAAGAAAAAATAAAAACTATTAATGGCTGCAACCTCATCTCATCATTATAATGACCAAAACATATTTGACCAGTTCTGTTTTCTTGCACTGTGGATCTTTTCTTCTTTCAACAACATGCCCATAGGAGGTCCAAGAGATCTGATCCAGTTTGAAATCGATTGAGAGCAATTTAATGGAAAACAAGCCGGTCAGGTCCGATCTTGTGTAACCTAAGTTGTATCTCCAACAAGAAGAGCGAGCATCGCTGCCAACTGAAAAGCCCCGTTTTGACACACATCAGTGAACTGGGATGTGTTATTCTCCAAAGGCAGATATTTACTGCTCACTTAGGACCACTTCTTGGCCAGTTAATTAGCGCTCTGTGCATTGGGTGATACCCTGCAGCTCGCGAACCGATTTCTCCACTCAGAGCAGATGTGCGCGCATGCATGCTAACACATGGACACACAAACCAATGCGCATGCTATCAGCCAAATAACACACAGACACCAAATCATTCAGGAAAAGACACACAGGCTGAGTAACTCAATCCTCCAAACATAAAAGTGACAAGGGGACCATTAAAATAGAAATGTGACAGCAGAGACATGCCGCACATTCCAACTGTTTGCCATTACTAACAGCAGTCAGCAATTCGTCTTAATTTTGATGCCACTCGCTTTTGAAATGATGTTTGAATGAATCTCAAATGCAGCGATCGGTAAAATGAATACACTCTTATGAGATGGGACAACAGCTGTAGTGTTTCTCCACACCACCAGTATTTTTGGGCTCCCAACAACACAAAGACTTATTGTCGGGAAAGCCTGAGAAAGTGGGTAAGCTGGGTGCTGCAGATCTGTGGGAGAATGTCTTGTGGCCTGTCAGTGTTTGCAAACAACAAGCATATCCTCCAAGAATAAAAAACTGCAGCCGCGCAACACCACCTCCTCAATTGAAGCATTGTCCGTTGGCATTATCATTTATCATATTTACAATCTCAAAGTAGGGATGTGCCATTTTGACCAAAAATATAATATCTTAATTTTTTTGTAAATTGAAAATCTGAGTAATTGTGTTATATATATTATTTATTTATTTTTTTAATTTTTTTGGGTTGAGCGATATGGCAAAAAGAGAATAATTTTCCATATTAAACGATAACAATATATATGTTGATATAAGTAGTTAATGTTTCCAGATTTGAAAGAGTACTAACAATGACTGAAGCCACAAAAATTAGAGGGTCCATTAAATAGTATAACATATTTTCAGCCGAAAAATTTTCGGTGGCTGAATATTCTGTATATCTCTAATATGATGATGAGCCTTTATTTATCACCACACTAATACATGCAGCGAAACTGGACCCCTGCGACCATACACAAACATCACACATTTTAGGGGAAGACAGGTCAGTCAAGAGGTAGCATAGAAAAATAGTAAATAAGATACATTACAGTATGGTAGGGCAATATCAACACACTTTTAGATTCCCATTGTTGCACATTTTTGCTGTGTGATTGGCTCTTAGATCAATATAGAGTGAAAAAAGTGCAGAGCTTATTGTTGTTGACATAAATTTAATCGTGATTTGATGTAATATCTTTAATCGGCCCAGCCCTATATATAAATATGGTACTAAAACTGCCAGTAGCTGACAGTATATCTGTCGTATTGCGTGATTCAACGAAACATGAAAACAAATGTTTTGGTTGAAACAAATACTTTTTCAAAAAATAGACTTATTCAGGAAAGAAACACTGAAGTGTTGAGACACAAATGAAACACAAATGTACTGTCTGGTTATATATATATATATATATGAGCAATTCCAGCGTTATGGATGTGACATTTGCAGTAAAAACTCAAAACATAAATTTACAGAGAAAGTATACGTTAACATTATATTGACACATCTGTTTATATTTCCAGAACAACTAACCAAAGAGTTATGGGAGCAGAAAAATATCAGTCTGTAAACATTTTTTATTTTTTAAATAAGGATAATAAACATGCTTTATGGATGTGACAAAAAAAGTCTGCAAGTTTCAGTATACAACATACTTTGTAGAAATTCTGTAAATTAAACTGCACAATCTCAAAGAAATAATGATAATCAAAGGATAAGAGTCGGCTCTTTATAGAACAAAAATTATTGATTTTATTCTATTTGACTTTTTTGCATTTATGAGTAATAAGTTTGTTATAAATGTGACACTTTTCCGTTACGGATGTGACAGCTGTGAAATTGTCAATTGTGTGACTATTTATACATATTTATAATATATAATATACATTTGGTTAGTTCAAAAAACAATTCTTTGAAAAATATTAACTTCTTGTTTGTTTCACTCTGAAATAAAATCACATTAGCAATTTTTCTCATGTACTAATATTTAAGGAACACTAGACTTCTTTGGAAATATTTTAATTTTACAACTCCCCTAAAGTTAAACAGTTGAGAATTACCAGTTTTAAATCCATTCAGCTGCTCCCCAGGTCATGCTTTTAGCTTAGTATAGATCAGGAGCAATGATATTATGCAGCACCTAAAAATAATCCCCAGCTAGGTAACTTCCAATGTGACTGGTACCAAGTTTGTGTAATTACTGAGTTGATGGAAGTTGCCAATTTTGAGGTGTTCTTTAACATCATTCCACCTGCTGCAGCATTGGTACAGCAGCAAAGTTCCTTGAGTATTACACCAGAATGAGTATAGTTCCTAGCCACATTGACCTACAACATGTAACAACAGAAGAGTCAAGCTTTAAATAAAAAAATTATGGTCTAATCCAATTCAAAGATCTATGGTAAGTGCTCCCGTCAGACTCCGAGATCAGCTGAATAGTTTCAAAAATAGTAAAACTGATTAACTCTTGGAGAGTTGTAAAATCAGCCTATTCAGCTGGTTCGAGCCTCGGCTGGGTCAGTTGGCATTTCTGTGTGGAATTTGCATGTTCTCCCCGTGTTCGCGTGGGTTTCCTCCGGGGGCTCCGGTTTCCCCCAAAAGTCCAAACACATGCACTATAGGTGAACTGGGTAAGCTAAATTGTCCGTAGTGTATGTGTTTGAATGTGAGAGTGTATAGGTGTTTTCCAGTGCTGCGTTGCAGCTGGAAGGGTATCCGCTGCGTAAAAAATATGCTGGATAAGTTGGTGGTTCATTCCGTAGTGGCAACCTCAATAAATAATTTGGCTTAGTCCTTAATAAAAGGACTAAGCCAAAAAGAAAATGAATGAAGTTCTTCTATCTCTGCTGTGAATAGGTAGTTTATTATTACTGAGCATGTCTGAGCTAAATCCAGTAATTTCAGTTTTGAGTATTTTGAATGTTTTATGAGAGTAAAAGGTTTACATATTTCACAAAATGGCCACATAAATTAACCAGCAGGAAGCTGTTTAATTTAAAAAAGGCTTTCATTTGAGCTGTGCTTAATTCATTGCTGCACTCCATTTATAGTACTATTGTTATGAGACTGATATTTATACTTAATGCTGTCAAAGTTTTTTGGAATTTTTGTTCTATGTCCAATAAGGCCCTGACATATTAAATTATTGACTGCCAGCTGGCTTTTTGCAGTGCATTCTTCAATGTAGATACTACATTAATTAGACCCCTTTGGGTGAGTTTTGGAAAACTGAGTATGTTGAATAAGCATCTGTTAGTGAGGGAGAGTACTGCTCATTTTGTTATGCTCACTTTAGCAAACAAGTAAGTGCATGATAATAAATGCCACACTGATAAAAGCAAGCAAAGAATTCATGAACAAAAATAAATTCTGGTTAATTTATTCACACAAAATTCCAAACCTGTATTTATTTCACTGGAAAAACAACAGCATAACAAAATTCAGCGTACTTTTAACAATGTTATCAAGGTTTGGAATGACATAAGGGTCATTAATATTTGGGAGAACCATAGCATGACATTGTGGTAGTTAAAAGCTAAATGATAATATGATGTACAAGGTAAGAATTAAGTTAGCTCATGCACAAATTGAGCAGCAGACTTGTCCTAGTGTTTGAGCAGTCTGCCGATGGGAAGTATTAGGAGAGTATTAAGTGAGTGCAAAGTTACTGCTTGTACAGAGCTGGCGGCAGGTTTGTTTTGGCTTTTGGCCAGGGTGAGGAAGGGAAGTGTTAAGCGAGTATTAGGTTACCTCTTGTACAGAGCGGGCAGCAGGTTTGTCCTGGTGGTTGGCCAGAATGAGGAAGGGAAGCGTGCAGAGCTGCGGATGCTGCAGGGCAGAGTGGAGCTCCGTACGCGCCACCTCCAGATCCTCCTCCGACGAAGCGCTGTCCAAAACAAACACCACCCCCTGAGAGCCCTGGTAGTACCGGCTCCAGTACTTCTTAATTGAGTCTGCTCCTGCAACACAAAACACATAAATTCACACCATCACGATCGCAGCGAGGAAGTCATAACATTTAATACACACATTAACCCCTTCACCAAAAAAAACGTGGTTTTCCTGCAGGACATAAATCAGATGGTGCCAATGGCGAAAACAACTACAAATAAAAGGACGAGAAAAGGTTCAGGAAAATGTTTGGAAACTACAGGAGAAGCGCGTTTCGACACAGTATCAGTTCGAACATTGCTGGAATGCATTTGGTTAGGACCCCGACCTCCTTTCAAAAATCATTGCGGATATTGCATTATGTATTTTTATGACTTCAAGAACGCATGCCAACTTGCACTCCCGCTCAGGGAGGCCTGTGGGAAAAGCCATGTCCAAATGAAGAGCGTTCAACGCAACTACATTTCTTTAAAGTCGACCCTGAGAGCATATTAAAATGGTTTCTTCTGATGGCCAGTCTACAGCACAGTTCAAATGGGCCCACTTTTACAGTGAACATATGGTTTCTCTTGTGCACAGCAATTTGGGGGTACAAAAATGTGGCCACCAAGACACACAAGCGCAGCATGGCTTTGGTTAAAGTGAGTCACTGCGGGGCCTGTACCCTAACCGTGAAAAAGCAGAGCCCGGTTTGTCTATACCTCATGCGCCTGTGAGTTTTCTGAATGGAATTCGCATATTAATTACCAGCGCGCTGTGTGTGCATCATCTCCTGTGATGACAAGCCCAGAAAAAGTAGCTCTGATTGCATCTCAAAGCGTGAAATATTAAAATCAATGCTATTTGAAAAGGTGGCGTCTTAAATCAATGCCAGACAGTAATCGACAGCTTTATTCGAAGCTCTTGAAGTTCAGCCAGGAAGTATAAGCTGTTTGCCTGACACTAAGCAGCTGTGCGATCCCCTCGCTAAACACACTGGACGTGAGTTTAATGGTTCCACTTCCAAACTTCTGAGCCTTTGTCACACCACAAATTGAGCTCTTAGTCATGCCTCGCCAAATTATCGACGCTAAAACTTGTTCTAGAGGTCTCGGTTCAGACCTCTATCAGATTAAGTTTCAGAACTTGACTCCACGATATCATCGCTGCGTATGATGTACAATGTAATGCTTCCAGTTCTCATTAGGTATTATCCACTGTGGATTCAGCAACAGCTTTCCAACCGCTGACATGCGAGCCTGACAGCAACAGCAAACACACTTTGCGATAGCCGGCCAAAGAAATAATAATGTTTTCCGCAGATGTTTAGACAATTTGTGACTCACAATAAATATTTAGGATCCTCACAGACAGGCCATGTCCGAGGCTGACTCATCTAATTAACCAATGTTTGATCTGTTGTTGCCATTTGAGCAGGCATTATTAAATATTAATGCACAATGGTTTAGTCAGATACTTCTAAACAATATTTCTCTTTTCCAAAACACAACAGTCATTAACACACATCAACACTACCATTAGCTCAAAGTCTCCATCTACTGGCTGTGAAAATAACAAAACCAAAACACTGGGAGGTCTGGTGGAGCTTTGAGAAGCAGCGGTGTACTTTCATTTCAACTGCGTAAACATGTGGATTAAGACCAAAACAATGTGACGGAACAAAACAGCATTTATCAGTAACGGGCCGGTGCATTACAATCTCATGTGATAATGCAAGTAAAGCACATTTTCGCAGAAATCATTACATCATGGCTGGGGTCCAGAGAAACAAAGAGAGAGAGTGTGCTAAGTGCTTTCAGATGTCCGAAGCGAGATGGTGAATGTGAGCATGTGGAGCTCCCTTCTCTTGGTGTGCCTGGCAGATCGCACAGGGTGTCATCGTGACACTGACGGGAAACGCGCACAGACAGCGCGGCGCTTTGAACGTCTTCCTGACATCACTCACGCAGACCCAAAACACGGGCCAGGCGGGCAGGCCAACCAATAACATACGAGAGGAAAAAAGGTAAACCGTCTCAATGGCTGTGGCGGAAACGATGGGAGAGCCGGTGTGTCAAGCAGGCACACAACCTCCATCAATAAAGTGTGACATGAGCCTTCCGCGTCAGGTTCAAGGTTAATGTCCCAGCCGTAACCCTACACTGATGTTTTGGGGGAAAAAGCGGTCGTGCTCCGCAGGCCCCTGACACAGAGTTGAACTCGTCTGAGGTCTGGAGGAAAGGTTTCCAAAATGCTTAAAAGGAAAATAGGGCATAATTAAACCGGTTTTCAAGGTGATTTCAGAGGTTCATCAATTTCAAAACAACTTTCCAATGTGTGCTGTTTCTTACCAAAATCCGAGTCCTGGTCTTAAGGTTTGTTCACACCAAGCACGATAACTTTAAAGATAACGATAAAGATAAGGTTTTAAAAATGGTTTTGAATATAAAACAACAAAAGAGTTGTAGAGAAACAATTCTGTTGGGATTGCTTTCAAAACTATTTTTCTTAGCTAATAAAAGCCAGCCAAAAACCACAGAAAAATCTTTTTAAAAGCTTGTGCAATTTAAAGCTAAAGACAACATTTTAGAATCTAGAAAACAATTTGTTATATACCATGGCAAAGAATGCTAAAAAAACACATGGCAGATATACAACCCAGGCTAGCAAATTGAAGTGAATTAACAATAAAAGTACTTATATTTGTATCGCTCCTTTCAAAATACTAGGGAAAATAGCTTTTTATTCTACTAAACTGACTGCATTCGCTAAATTCGTTTGATTAGATTAATGATATTTGATTAGATAGATTACAAGAGCTGGATTCAATGGTCATATCCGCTAGTAGCACACTGAGGACATCTGCTGGATACAATGGGGTAATGACAAATTAAAAGCATAAACTAAAATACACAATTTTTTTATAGTGTATCAGTGTGGACACAAATATATTTATTGTTACATTCATAATCCATCATGCTTGGTGTGAACAAGCTATCATGCTTGGTGTGAACAAATATCCTTTATAATGCGTGAAGAGCTTGTAACAAAATTAAATCTAAAAAACTATCTACAAAAGCCTATAGACAGATGTTTAGGTAAAGGCCTCAGGACATTTTTTTGCTGAGAAAATTCAAAGGATGTGACATTTACAAGCGCTTTTTATACATTCAGCTAAATTCAATGTGAAAGTTGTTTGGATGTTTGTTGAGAGATTATCTCTTGTGCTTAAGTTTTTCTAACTTCTTTTTACTTCTATACAAACAGCAAAAAAAGAGACTTCAATAAGAACTGTACATCAGGCTCTGCATCACATTCAGTCTCTTGAATGTTACCTGAATACAAAGTATGCAGTTGTCTGGTGTCGCTAGCGTTTTTGATTTCTTTAAAAAGCATGCCATTGTAAACACTATATGTCTTTACGATACAGCCACCTCCTCATCTGTCAAATTCAGTATAGTGGTGTGTTTGCAACTGGGTCTGCAGAATACATGATCACGAAGTATGACAGTATCCAAAGTATGACAGTAGCCAGGTAAGGACATTTTGGTTGCATTGCATTGTTTTTTGGTGGAATCTATTAAAAACAATTAGGGAGACCACTTAAAAACTGTGTGGCGTTCACTCCACAAAGTTATTACTTTCAACTGATCTTGTTTTGTCTTTTTCCCTTTTCAGTTGGTGACGTCAGGCTTTTAAAATGGAAGGAAGCGCATTTCTTGCTCTCGCTCATTCCTCCACGCCACCACAGTTTCTGATGGCTTTATTATTGTGTTCTTCTTTATAGTTTCTTTTTGACTTCAGTTTGGAGTGGAGAGTCCCAACCTGCTTTAGGTTTGCTTGATTATTTATTTAATATGTTGTTGGGCTCCCCATTTCTTGTAATTTCGGATTGTTTTGCTGATTATTTTATGTTAATAAATAATTCAGTTGGATCATGTGGCTGTTGTTTATGTGTTACGTCTTAGGATCATGAGTCTTGTTTAAACAGGGACCATAACAATGATTAATAGTTGTTTTAAAATGATAAAAAAAATTATTATAGTTTAATTCTGTAAATCGAAAAATGTTGTCAGTATTTATTTTTTGCATAAAACAACTAATGAAAACATTAATTGTTCTAGGGTGCATTTCCGAAAAACGTCGTTAGCCAACTAAAGTTGCAAGATCCGTCATTATAAACATAGTTTGTTGATTTGGCGCTTTCCAAATTCATTGTTCTAATGAACATAAGCAAACTGCATCGCAAACTTGCACGCTTGCAGCTGTAGTTAGAAGCAGAGTTCTTGAGTGTGTTCTATTGCCAGTTATCTCCCCATGCCCTATTCGTTTCAAATGTTCTAACATTTAAACTGAATGATAAAAAAAGGAAAAAAAAATTAAAGTCATCTCTGTTACGTGTAATTCGCTTTCAAAGTATTTTTTACTGTGCAGTTTTAGCGATCATCATAAATTGTAAAATCTTCATCAAATTGTAAAAAAAATAAAAAAAAAATAAATAAACAATATCCTACTTACTAATATTAATAATTATTATAATTATTAAGCAGAAATACTTCTTTTCTTAATAAATAGCCTACTGAACATTACAACCATTAACAATTTATATGATTTATATAAGAGACTGGAATATGCGTTAGCTAAGTGGTTTTATGTTTTAGAATAAAAAATAATATTTGTAAAGAAAACCTATATAGTTCCTATATGTGCCGTTTACATATATTTTCATATATTAATATAGAAAGCAAGTTGTTTTTACCAAAAAATAATATAGGATTTTTTTAAATGCATGTGTACGTAAAACAATAATTTGCACAAAAAATATGTATTTTTTTTTCTCTAAAGAAGTTGCTACATCACCCGGTTTAGAGCTTCATTATGGACGTTTTGTGTTATAGCCAACATGGCTCAAACTATGAATCTGCGACAGAGCAACTATGGTTTTAGGTAACACTCGTCACTTTGTCATTGTTTTTCTAAACAATGCATCATACTTTGGCAGTTTAGCCACGAGTTATGTCATTGCTTGGGAAAAGCACCCCTGACCAACTGTAATTCTTTTTTTTAGGCTCTAAATGGCAGCATTTTTTTTTAAAGAAATGCTATCACACCTTTATACAATAAAACAAATATTAACATGGAAATCATGTTTTCATTTATGGGTGTACTTTTCGATCGAAAAAGTGGCATTTACTTTTCTTTAACTTTATATTTCAATACACACGGCAAAGGTGGAAACAGCCCCCTATAAGAACCTCATCTCCAGCAGTTATAAATCCAGCATTTTTGGTTTCTCCTCACCCACCTATGCCTCCCTTCCCCCAGGATTCCCAGCATCCCCAACACCCTCTTGTTCTCCTCATCACTCACTCATTTTAAAGACATATTCAAAGCTGCAGCCCATCACTCATACGAAAAGGGAAACGAGGGCCAACATGGTTCTGGGTTCATTGAGCGAGTGACATCTGAAACATTTCCTTTGCGTGCAGCATCCAAGCACTGGTGTTTCCTGGGGTTTCAATTTACCTTGAAGAAAAAACTATTAGTCATCAAAGAAATGAGCTTGTATCCTTTCTAGTGGGGTCCTCGTGTAACATCTGTGTCAAATAACATTTATCTTCTTCGTGCTGTGTCAGATGATGCATTGCCACAGTTTACTTTTTTAAAAGATCACATGTGAAACAATGGTTTGAAATGCAGCTACAGATGTGCTCGCAGATATTCAATAATGGGTCAATGACATAATGCTCAACTTTTTTGGCTGGATCTATTCATTTATTTATTCGTACAGTGACTTGAATGCACTTCTTGCATTACAAAAGTCTGGTATCACATGGACTTTTACTCCATAAAGACATTAAATTGATCAAAAGTGACAGCAAAGACATTAATAAATCATAATGATAATAATATGTTTATATAGCACTATTCTGGGTGAAATCTCCTCATCTATCACCAGTGTGCAGCATTCACCTGGATCACATGACTGTAGCCATATTGTGCCAGAATGCACACCACACACCAGTTGATTGGTGGAGAGGAATGTCTAAACGAGGTTCTAAACGTCTAAACAAGGTTTAGGCCCAATCCCAATTCAATTTTTTTACCCCTACCCCTACCCCTTCCCCTTCCTCTTGGCCCTTAAAAACGAGGGGAAGGGCTTTAAGATTTACCAAACACCAGCACTACAACACCTGCACACATCATATGTCATCGCAATCTCTTGCTTCATATGAGATCAGACAATCGCGACTGCTGTAGTTATTTCAGTTGCGTTGTTTTTTAGTATTTATATTCAAGAAATCACTGAAGGCTTATATTATGTTATCATAACGATCTAATGTGGCAATAAGATAATAACTATACTGCGCATTTACACCGTGGCCATATTCATCTATATAAATACACCAAAAACAATATTAACATATAGCAGACACTGTAAAAAGCTCATTCTCAGCCACTGGACTTTTCTGACAGAGTATTCGAGTGTCATCGAGTTTCAGAATGTTGTAGGACTGCTGTACTAAAACATGTATTAAAACATGTGTTTGTTTGTTGTACAAAATCGTAATAATGACAAAAAAATACTAATTTGTGGCTCTCCTTACTTCCGGGTACAGCAAAACTGCCGCTGTAGCTGGTGCATTCTGGGAAATTTTCTTACCCCTTGGTTTCGAGTGTGGTCCTGAAAAATCTTCGTTCGAAGGGGTGTATACCCCTTCCCTTTAGCCAAAATGAGGGGTAATAATCAAACGTAAATTAACAATACATAGTCTTCATCATTTAAATTGTTCAATAAAATTAATCTTTACTAAACTTAATTATGCCCTATTAAAATGCTTACATAGTCACAGGCCTTAAAACACATGTAGATGAGTAACTTTCACTCTATTTTGCTTAAATTCTCTCCACAAAACTCATGTGCTTTGACCTGTCGCTCTTGGTCATCTATAATCCGAACTCAACATTGCATATCTTGCGATGTGACTATTGCGATATACGATATGCGACACAATTGCGATATCAATGCTCAAGCGATATATTGTGCAGCCCTAACTGACACTAAGAAATTTTTAAAATCATAACAAATCCATAATTTTAAATGGCAGTGTACATGATAAAATATTTTAACAAAAATTCAACTTTTGAATTAGTTCAGGTTGTAAGCATACATGTTATGTTACTCCCACCAAAAAGTACATTTATATTATAAATTATATTTTAATAATTTATTAATAAAACCTTTTTTTATAAAGTTATACTGTAGTATATACAGGTGACACGGTGGCGCAATGGGAAGCGCTCTCGCCTCACAGAAAGTAGGTCGCTGGTTCAAGCCTCGACTGGGTCAGTGGGCATTTCTGTGTGGAGTTTGCATGTTCTCCCCGTGTTCTTCCTCCTGTTTTCCTCCACAAGTCCAAAGACATGCTGTACAGGTGAATTGGATAAGCTAAATTGGCCGTAGAGTGTGTAAATGACAATATATGGGTGTTTCCCAGTGATGGGTTGCAGCTGGAAGGGCATCCGCTGTGTAAAACATATGCTGGATAAGTTGGCGGTTCATTCCGCAGTGGCGACCCCCTGATTAATAAACTAAGCCGAAAAGAAAATAATCGAATGAATGAATGTAGTATATAAAATAGTTAAATTATGTACTGACTGATATTTTATAACGAAAATGTGTTATTACTATTACTTAAGGGTTATACTACATGACATTAAGTTTTTATTAAGATTCAAATTCATTTTGTTTTCCATTTCTTTACTGGGCACATTATTGTTTGTCATTGACCCATTAATTCAAAATAAATGTAAAAAAATTGTATTCTCATTAACAACAGAGAGCATTTACCTCCGAGTTCCTTGACATTTAAAATGGCATTCTGGAACGGGACAGCTTTAATGCTAAAACCTGTGAATAAAAGTTGAACAAGATTAGCAACCGCAGCTTTGAATATTTCACAAAAGGAAGTCATTAAAACACCTCCATTGCTACACACAGACCGAGATTTAATCAAATGCTCTTTACAAACAATCACAAGGCAATATCTGAATGCAATGGGGGGGTATTTAAAGTGTTTGGCAAGGAGGAAGTGCAAAGATCTGTGTTTGTGTTTGCAGGACATGTCTGGTATTTCTCTATGATGGTGGGCTGACCTGTGGTAGGGACGATGTTGTCTGTTGCCTCACTGCAAAGTCTGGAGAGCAGGCTGGTCTTCCCAGAACCCGTCAGACCGATGCAAACCACGTCATATTCTGGTCTGGGCGGAGGAGGTCCTTTACAGCACAACGTCCTGAAACACTGAAAGACGGGACAAAGACGGAAGGGGAAAAGGGGGGGAGGAAGGCCAGTTAGAAAGGTTATAACAATTTAGACTAAAAAACTTTCCACTCGTGTTTGTGTTTACTCAATTTTTTCGCGATTCTCCAAGAGAAATGCTGTGGGTGTATGCGTGTGTCACTCTAGAAACAGAAACACATCTCAAAGCCATCTGACATCTGTTGACACCATCTGGTTGAGGAAAAGTTACTGCGAACGAAAAAAACAAGTCTACCGCACAGTGCCTCCATTGAAATCATATGGGCCGAAAGTCACCACAGTGTTCTGGGATATAAGCAAGCACCCCAATATATTTCCGCCAAAAAAACAGCCCTGTTTTCTGTAAGCTGCTGTCAGAGCCCTTCGGTTGACGTCATGACATTGAGTGATAAAGCAAATAAAAAATTGGCCAATAAATTTCAACAGAGCCGAATGGGACTAACCACCAAAGCACACACGCATGAAGAAAGACAATAATACTGCTTAAACCAATCGCGTCGCTTCCCAGATCAAACGCTTCCTACCATACAGTCTATGCGAGGAAGATCAAAGCGTGTTTGACATAGCTTCACGTTACATTAGAATGGTACGGGTAATACGGTTAGGCCCCTTCTGAGTAAAAACAAACCTAGCGACAGTGGGTGCAATATTCTGCATTAAATTTTTCTCATCCTGTCTGCCTTTTTTGAGTTACAAAGCACATTTCACATCTGAAGGTCTTTATTTGGTTGGCTGCGTGTAGCTGTGTCTTTACACAGTAACTGTTGCAAAACTTTCTACTGCCTACACAGCATCCTGACCCAAACGGACCCTAAAAAGCGGCTGATTTATGGCACTGTACAGAGGCCAGAATAACTTGTTATTAAAAGACTTTGACATTAGCATGTTGCTATGCTAATAAAGTGAAATCTGACCAAGTGTATTAATCACATATAAAGAAAAACAATCCATTAATTTGAGTGTTGACAATACTTTTTCATATAAAATGTTTACAATCAAGACTGCACTTGATTTTTCAAACATTTTTTTACTGAGCTTGTCACAGCTTCTTCTGTGAGTTGCTAGTTTGTCTCTTGAGGCCAGTGGAGTGACAGCTTCTACTAGTTGGCCTTTCTTAAGGCTCTTAAGACACGTATGTGCCGGCGCAGCCTTCGCGCTGTCGCAGACCCTTCGCCATGGCTAACCCCGACGCTGATGAGCACCTCTCAAAAAAACGTAACTATGCAACGATTAACCAATTTCACTATTAACCGCGCTTTAATTAGTCACAGTTAATTAACTGTAATAGCTTCTCAACACCAAGTTTCTGCACGAAACAAAACTGATGCAACTAAACAAAGTTCTTCCAACTGTGTGCTAGTTTAAAGTTCCAAGCTTGAACACAGGCTAATACTCACACACACTGGATTAACTATGGCTGAGGCTATTAATAGCATGAACGCACTGCGAGTCACGTGACAAACTGACTGATCAGCTTCATACTTTGCATGGAATATACACATTTCTACTCCAAAAAGAAAAAAAATATACACAACATGAAAATACCAAACAATTTCACAATATAGTTGATCAAAAATGCCTTTCAGACAGAGGTTTAGCTGCCTTTGACCACATATGTTCTCTTTAAAAGGGAAATACTTAGCTAATATGCAGCTTAGATTTACATTAGACAAAATCTATTTTTTTAATACTTTTTATTTATTCATTTATTTATTGATTGTTCTGACATTTATTTTCTCTGTAAAATTATTACTTATGTTAAAATGCTTATGTTAAAATGTTTCGAAGGTGTTATTGCAGAGCAACACAAACAGCATGCAGAAATATAAATGCACAGCAATGTGCAAGGCAGGTGCCATGGGTCACACCGATCACTCGACCCACTCAACAAGCCATTACTGTACCCCCACTAGTCCTACTTGCTCTGCTCTGAGTTAAATTTGAACCAGCATCTCTGGCATGAGTCAAGTATTGTAACAAGGACGTTACAGACCACAACCTCTAGAGTCAATGGATAATTGTAAGAGGTTTACTCTCACTATCTGGCCTTCATTACACTTATCCCATTTAAACCTTACTCAACTCAGAGTCACGGCACCAATTCAACCCCTCCAGTTCTAATCAAACTGTTTAGTAATGAGATTCCAAAAACTGCCTTCAGCATGGGAGACTATGTATACTAAACTAAGGATACCCAAGACTGTTGTCTTTAACATCAGTCGATAGGATGTCTCACTAAAATAGTCAACTCCCATTCTATCCTATTCATGGCACTAGTATAACCTCTCCAGTTCTACTCACCTAACCAGCATCTCTGGCATAGGGGACAAGCGCATAAACAAGGATGATAATGACCACAGCCTCTACAGCCAAACTCTAACATGCACTGTAAGGTCAAAAAAGTGAAGTTTTCTCACACTGTTTGCATTAGCTTGTTCCCTTTACACTCACACTTCCTAAAACTCACTGATATTCAGCTCCAGTTCTACTCAAACCCTTCAAATTGGAATTTCAACCAATGTCTCGGGAAAGTGTCCAACAGCATGAGAGGCAAGTGCTCTAACAAAGATGGTAATGAAAGACCCCAGTCACTAGTGTCAATTAATAATATGCAATGTTGGGTAAAAAAGTAACAATCTTAAGTCTATCTTACTCTTTAAAAATAAAATGCAAAGATAGCATAACATACACTTTCACATTCCTTTCCTTTAAAAGAAACTAACAAATTTAGTTTCTTTTTTTAACAAGTGACTTAAGATTGTAATAGATATTTTTTTTCCCAACACTGCTAACATCCCTCTTTAACCTTTTATGTCACAAGGGCACCTTTGTTAATATTTCACCTTTCCTAAATCTCATTCACATCTGGTTCATGGCACCAATGTACCCCTTAAGGTTCTGCTCGTCTGGCTATGAGCATCTTTTGGCCCAGTGTCTTCAGCATGGGAGGCAAGTACTCGTGAAAAGAGCACTGAACTCGGCAACCTCTACCATCAATCACTAGTTCACCTCTAGAAGTCAGGTGAGGTGGTTTACTTCGCCATTTTCTACTAACTGTCCTCCATTACACTCACACCTGTCTGGGTCACGGCACCAATCTCTTCAGAGGAGTGAGGTTTACTCACAAAGGTCTTACTAGCTCACCCCTCAGATGTATTCACCTAGCTCTAAGTGAAAAAGTAGGATTTGTATTCACTTGCTTACATCTCGGTCACTTGAGCACCTAAATTTAATCTACAAGCAGCAAAATGAGTAAGAAACAGACGTCTTTGAAAAGTTTCTTTGTGATAGGGGAAAGGTCCAGTAAAGGAATCCAGAAAAAGGTCCAGAAATCGATCCACAACCTATTTGTCAACAATCCATGTGAATCCACCATGTCTGTGCAAGAAGATCAACTGCTGGAGATCGCAAATGACGGCGGCCTTTTAGGGGCCGTTCGCATATCATGTCTTTCATTCGCGCAAGTTTGTTATTTCCAATGGAGGTGTGCAGCATGAAATTCAGCCTTAACTGGGTGCCTTCCAAATGCTTCGAGTGCATGGTGAATCACGTGACAAGAACTGACTGTTCAGCTTGTATAGAATATACACATTTCGATAGACTAATTATCTCAGACAAACACAGAACACACAAACACTGTAATTTTCTTAATAAAAAAAACTTGTATCAGAGTGACAGTTTGTCATCCTCTAAGAAAATGGTTAATGGTCGCCTAGCAACCTACAGACCTCCAACCCCGCCACACAGACCATGGTAAAATTGTCAAACGTTGACCGGTCCATGGTGATAAAAAGGTTGAGGGAAAGAAATTAGGTTCACACAGACTTTTCTTACCTCTGTAAAACCTTCTCTGTTCAGAGCAAATTTTGAACCAGCATCTTCAACGTGGAAGGCAAATGCACAAATATGGATTTTTAAGACCTTGAGCTTCAGGGCAATGAGCCCTTTTAACTGTTCTTTTTGACAAAATTTCAAGCACACAGTAGTAAAAGAGAAGATTCTTACTTTCAATCATCCATTTTTCAAATATGTTCTGTGCAAAGTTTTTTTTTATTTCCCATCGTCAGTCCTATGAACCAAAAAAACAAGCAACAAGGTGTATCACAACATTAAAAACTGCAGTTGTACAAAACTGGTACAAGACAGCGTATTGAACAGCTTTAATGAGGGCAATAGGGTATATGCACGGCTAGTGTTTCTTTCCATACCTATAAACTTCCGGGGAATGTGACTTTTGTCCATTTCTTTACAGTTCCTTTTACAGCATCGATGTTGCAATGTAATTAAAGTATAATCAGTTAAATAGACTTCAGCCATTTACATGCACACGCTGTCAGGATTAGCAGGCTAGCGCAGAATCTCCCCTGAAAATACTGGGGTAAAATGGTGGGGAACATTTGTATTTAATGCAGTCCTTCTAGTACTTTCTGAGACCCACTTTATATCGTAAACCAATCAGGCAGTGAAGATCATTGATTTTTAAAGAAAAAAGACCTTAAATGCACCAATTTTGTAACGGCATACAGTTAACCGGAAGCGTTTGACCCAGGTTACTGAAAAATTTAAAGTCCTACTGCTTACTTCTGCATATACCCCATAACTATATTTCCATGCAACATTGTAAAGACAATCAAATTAACAATGGAGAAAGATGCACAAACAAATACTTAAACAGTTTGAAAGACAGAATTACTTAGTTAAGCCAAACTGAATGCATAAAACAGCACTTTTGGTTTATTTTTGCTTGTTGTGATCCTCTAATTGGTGGAGATTTCCTCACAGAATCATGAGTAATGTTGTTTCTCAAGAGGAATTCCACTGTTAAACCACTGATGGCTTCAACAAATGACTACATCATCAATTACGAAAAACTCACTTTAAAGGTTTGGAAGTTATAGTAAAAATCTATTCTCCGAAAGAGAAAATGAATGGGATTTCACATTTTCATATCTTCAACCATATGGTTGTACTTTACAGCACTGACAATTCATCTAACTTGCCTTGTGAGAAAAATGAGGATGAAATCCATGTGCACTGCATTATGAATCGCTTTCTGACAGATTATAGAACACAACGTGTGAAATCAAGCAAACCAGATGCTACTGACAAAAAAAAAAAAAAACAACTTCATAGTTAGAGTGAAAAATCTCTTAATGAAAGAGAGAGAAATCTCATTAAACTTAGGATTCTTTCATCACACATAGAGTGGAAATATCTGTGTTAATTGCATTTAAATTGTCATGTGACAGTCATCAGGCTAAGCCCAGATACTTTAGAAGAGAGTCAATCTTGACCGCTGCAGTGTGAAATCATGATAACGTATGCATTTGTTCATTCATTCATACTTCATAAAGCCTGAACATGTGATTGCGAGGAAAATGTGAGGGGGGGTGTGGTGCACCCACTCAAAATTAAACACAGACTGCGCGTGGTTGTATGGCTAGTAAATACTGTCCTCTAGTGGACACACTGCACGTTACATCAACACAATGGACAATTTGATGCGTCTATACTGATGTTCATTCATAAAAAAAATGTATATCCTGATTAATGTTTTTGAAAGCAATCCTATTTTATGGCATTATGGTAGCTTTTTTCGCTGAATAAATCTGTGCTGAGTAGCAATGAGCAATGTAGGATGCATTCATGCCAATTAAATTTTACTCTATTAAAATTGTTGTTTCAAAAGTCACTATGGAATCTGAAGTGACCCTTTATACTTCCATAATACATATTCCTGAACTGTATTTCGCTTGATGATAATTGCACATTATTCCAATGAACAAAAACATATTTACAACACAATGTACTGTACAAACAGAGGCTGACGTCACTCATCTTGTTTTTCACACCATCTCCACCAACCACCTGATTAAGTTTCACAATCCAATCAATTCCCAATGGGTAAAATCAAGTCTCGCCCTACATTGTTGTTTTACGACGAATATCCTGCTATTCTTGGAAATAGTTCTCTGCTTATATAAACAAGGCCGAAAAAGCAGGGACAACAGTATTGCTGGATTCTTGTTCTGATGGATTATTTAAAAAGAAATAAAAGAAAAATAAAATATACCCTTTTCAAAACTGCACTGATTTCGGCTAAATAAACTCTTACAATGTCTTTCTTAAAGAAACAGTTCACACAAAAATTAATACTACTCCATAATTTACTCACCCTCAAGCCATCCTCAGTGTATTTGACTTTGTTCTGTCAAATGAACAAAGCTGAAGCTTTCAAGCTTTCAAAAGCTCACAAATCCATTGTAAAAATAACCCATAGCCACCATGGTGTTAAATTAAGTCTCATGAAGTACACTGATGTGTTTTTGTAACAGAAATACTTCTAAGTATTCAATTATTACCTCTTATCGCTGACTTCTGTCAGTGGCTGAATGCACGTTATGTGTGACTGACGTATACAATAGGTCTGTCACGATACCTATTTTTTTTGTGCGATATATTGCACCAAAATATATCGCAATAAATTATATTATTGTCCTTTTAAGACCATTTTATGCCACTCATTATATAATGCCAGAATGACAATATAATAGCATCATAATGCAAGTACACTCAAAGAACACATCATATTTTATTCTTAAGAATATTTAATTTAATTATAGTCATTCTAACAATGTAAAAATGAGGCATTGGATTCAGAATGTGAAAATGCATATCCTAAATAAATAATAATAAATGTAAAAAAAAAAAAAAAGTGCAAGGTAAAAAGTAACCGAGGCTGTTGTCAGGCAGCCACATGAAAATATCCTACAGTAATTTATAGTAAATACTATAGTGTTTTTAACCATACTGAAATTAACACATCAAATAGAGAGGTTATGCAATCAGCTAAAATGTTTCTGGAATTGTTTTTTATGTAGGCGATATAAATTGCATCACCAAAAATGATTTAGCGCATGTCAATGTGTTGTACAATAAGTCAATAGAATGATTATTGTGACAGGCCTAATATACAACATAGAATGCATGAGGTGGGATGGTTAGAAATATGTAAAAGGCAGAGTAAGAGTACTATACATCACTGCATATGTCACACATTAATGCCAATCCGACTTGTTCTTTACTAAACAAATTCGCAGCTAAGTGGTTCCTACGACACTTAATTTGACGTATTTATATATTTTTTAAAAGATGACTTAGATAAGAAAGTCCCCCTTTCCTATTTTTTAGAGAGGCTATTGAAAAGATTCTTCACCAAAAATAACCATGTGAATGTGAGAATGTGAGTCATGTTGGTAAACAGAAGGTATTCATAAAAATACCTGCAAGCTGTTATTTTTCAATGCAGGTACATTAGAATCCATATGAAAAAAAGTCAAAATAATGGCAAGAAGCATCAGAAAAGTGGAATAAAAATGCTTATATGATTCCTAAGACTAATTAAAATAATACACACATATTAAAAGTGAGGAAATAACAATTTTTGTCTAATTTTGGCACGTCATTAAGTGTTGACTGTCATTTAGCTCAACAGATAACAAAATGAGACAGACTTATTCTGATCTGTGCTTATATATGTTATAAATATGTAGGAATATGGGAACTTTCATTCATTCATTTTCTTTTCGGCTTAGTCCCTTTATTAATCTAGGGTTGCCACAGCAGAATGAACCGCTAATCCAGCATATGTTTTACGCAGCGGATGCCCTTCCAGCTCCAGCCCATCACTGGGAAACAACCGTACACTTCCATTCACACACATACACTACAGACAATTTAGCTTACCCAATTCACCTATAGCGCATGTCTTTGGACTTGTGGGGGAAACCGGAGAAAACCCACGCAAACTCTGGGAGAACATGCAAACTCCATACAGAAATGCCAACTGACCCACCTAAGGTCAACTGAACCAGCGGACTTCTTGCTGTGAGGTGAGAGCGCTACCCACAGCGTCACCATGCTGCCCCAATATGGGAACATGCCAAACGTAAATTATTTGAATTTCCTACAAAAACTCTTGTTGAAGAATGAGTTACTTTTTAAAGTAATATTACAATTCTAAGCCTTTTCTTACTCTTAAAATATGAATTAAAAAAAATTACATAACACACTGTCACATTGCTTTCAATAAAAAGTAACACATTTAGTTTTTTTAAGCGACTGAAGAATGTATTATATTACTTTTTAAAGTAACTTTACCCAACACTGAACATTAAACATTTAAAGTGACATATAATGATTATTTGGGGGCTGCACTGTGACCCTTTTATTTGTTATCAGATGATTCTTGCTGACACTATTTTTAGGTACATAAACTAAATTACATTCAAGTACGAGTCTCCTCTAAACCATCAAAATAAACTTTTTTACTCTAAAAAAATGAAATAAAACAGGACACTTTTAATGTTCTGGAAAAAAAAATAAAGCAGATTTTTTTATGCTTGAAAAACCCCATTTTTGCATCTGATTCATATCATTTTAAAGGTTGTTAAAGCCATTGTCTTAGGTGAACCCTTTCTTTCCACACTACTCATTAATTATATCACCCAAGCACAACAACTGTCCCAATATATTTCAGTGAGAGAGGGTTTCAAGAAGGAATAGAATACTTAAAACCTGGTGTGCTTTTTGGAAACGGAAGCTACTTAATGTAACTACAAGCATTTCAACATCCACAAGATGGCAGCAAAAGCAACTCCTGTCTAATTTAAAAGGGTGTCTGTCAATCTTCTGACTATGTACATCAAATAACAAACAAAAAGGCATGAAAAAGCAACAAATAAGCAAATGTTTACATCAAAATCAATCTCTGTAAATGCAGAATATCCATATCATTCAGAGAGCATATTAAGAATATGTTTTGATGTAAAACAGGTTCAACCTGTAGCTGATCTAGGTTTCAGATAGCAAGTAGGTTATACATTGTTAATTCTTCATCTCCTATTCAAGTTGCTCCAACTCATTTTGTCAGCATGAGGATAATAACTCCTTTAATTAGTTTAGATTATCAATAATATCAGCTTATAGAGCTCATTAATATTAAGCTTACAAGGCTCAATGACAATTTAAATCAAAGTATGATATACAAAATTATATGCAAACTTTTCAACTATTTGTTAAGTAAAGTAAGCAAAAATACAAACTGACATGACATTTTGATTAAAATGTATGAGGTAAAAAAATCCCCCCCCACACAAAAAAATGCAACTCATTGAAAAATCACTGGCAATACACCAAAAGCATTTGCAACAATGATTAAAAAATATATATATTTCTATTTTATGCCAACTTTTAAAACAACCAAAATGGGGTTGCTCATTGTATGGATCACATTTTTTAAGAGTTGGTTATTTACAAACAAATGAATATATTTTGCACACATAAGCACACCCCCTTTGCTGAGTTAATCATGCACAGAGCACATTACACAACTAAAACAATGGCCTAATCTTATACTGTTAGTACAAGTGACTGTCCTGATACATTCCTGATAATTCCCATCGTATAAAAGCAGTGCAAAGGACCAAATCTGACTGGACACAAAGTCCCAATGAATCAGGGTGGTTTCATAAGCTCTACAAACCTACAGAGGCATCTTCAACTAAGGGGAAATGGCCACCTATGCCACTGACACCTATTTTTCTCCACATTATGGTTGGGTTTCCAGGTAAATACAGGCCGGGCACATTGCCAGTTGGAAAGGGCCAACAACAGGAAACAGGAAGGGCCCGAACTATGATAGATGCCACAATCTGAGGACTGGGAGGAAGAGGTTGACCCATGCTTGAAATGCACCAGAGACATGCTGGCGCTCAATTAA
Organism: Danio tinwini; assembly: GCA_903798205.1. Classification (NCBI taxonomy): domain Eukaryota; kingdom Metazoa; phylum Chordata; class Actinopteri; order Cypriniformes; family Danionidae; genus Danio; species Danio tinwini. The sequence goes on along the minus strand of CAIGQZ010001492.1, from coordinate 2,726,336 downwards.
AGCAAACGGCACCTGTTTGTTTTAGGATAAAGTTAAGGAAATGTGGAAAGATTCACTGATGACTAGCTTAGAAATTCATCTCCAAAATGTGCATAAAAATAATTGCATGGAAACGTGGCTAAGAGGTACGCTTCCATCCACCTATTTTTATGCGCATTTTGGTTGATGAAAACGCCAAGATGCGCATACATTTTGAAAATACACATAAAAATGTATGCGCATAACTGAGTAGGATAAACTTTTTATTTGATTAAAAAAGGTGCGCATAAACTGTGATGGAAACACTTTTACCAAACTAATTCAAGTATGCACATTAAAAAAAGTCATATGACTTTGTTATATGAGATCATGTGATGATAAAAATGTGTGCAAATGGACAAACCAGCAGGCTAAGCACGTTGTAAAACATCTGATATTTTGTTTTAAAACACCTTAACCACTTCAGTATTAGTGTTACTATATTATTAATTACCTCCAGAATCAAGAGCATCTGTGCTCGGAGTCTGACACCTTCAAACACCACCACACATTTACTGCTTGTCAGGATTGCCTTCTGAGGCGCAAGTCATTTATTAAATAAAGAAAATATTCACGCAGCTTCTCCTACCGCAGCATATTCCGTTTTTACTGTTGATACTTGGTGCCAGATAATCAGGAAGTGACAATTTTGTTGGCTTTGACTCATTGAATGGAAACGCTGCTTTATTCGCACATCTTTAATGCAATATTCCAGATTTGCGCATAAAGTTAATTTGGATTTTTGGATGGAAACATAGCTACTGATTTCCCAGGGATGGGTTGCGACTGGAAGGGCATCCGCTGTGTAAAATCGTGCTGGATAGGTTGGCGGTTCATTCCGCTGTGACGACCCCAGATTAATAAAGGGACTAAGCCGACAAGAAAATGAATGAATGAATGATTGAACATAGCTAGTGACACAGAGGGATTTTTCCCCACACATAATAGAATGTTTTTTCATTGTATTTTATCAGATAAAAAAATTCACATTTTTTAATTGACACACATCTTTGTTGTTTCCATTCAGCATTTGACAAAATGCACAAGTTGTGCATAACAAAGCTGTTATTTTTAGAGAGGAGCTGCTAACTTTGAGCTGATTCCATACACAAACTACATAAGTTACATATTTTTGATCGTTCATGATCCAGATATTTTATTAAGTTGCTATGACTTGCTAAGTCTGATATCTAGACAGACACACTGATTGATAGACAGACAGCTAAATAAACAGACAGGCAGACTGATAGACAGATAAATCGAGAAACCACTTTAATTATGGATTGCCGTAAAGATTTGAAAAGACAATCAAGCAAAATGGCCTACCCCAGCATTAAGCAAAGATTAAAGCCAAGGCTCAACAGTAAACTGAGAGCTTTCACTCTGCTACAAGTGCTGATTCACCGAGGTGAGACACTGAATATCTCCCATATCATGTAGCGGAGTTCAGAGTCAACAAAGCACAGGGGGATTTGCACAGCATTAAAACTATAGTGGGATAAAAGGAAGGGGCTCAACAATACCCATTTAAGCTGGAGCTCCCCCCGCTGCTCCTAAACTGATGGTGCTAGGCTATAAATCTAACCCCTTAGCATTGAAACATGTTGAATAACAAGCCCTAATCTCCAAACATCAGATAGAACTCTTCAGATAACAATACAATTCTCAGCCTTTAGGAACACATTATCCTCAAGGTCAACCCATGCCCTAAATAACCAGTGAATGGGGATTTTTTGACTGGCCTATGGGCGATGGCTTGAGTTATGGCCCAGAATCTATAACGGCCAGGAGAAGCCTACAAAACCAGTGCAGTGAGAGCTCATTCAGGAAGTTTCTTTTTGTTTTCTAATTCTGAGCTGATTTACACCCAGTTCCCACCTTTGATGGGTTGTATTTGGAGCGGTATCCTGTTTGGGCTGATGAGGCTTCCAATTCCCAGCCGCTCCTGGGTCCCACTAGCCATACTGGACTGTGGGATATTCCCCGGCTCCAGCGGAACTCTGCGACCTGACTGCCACATCCTGGCTTATCAAAGCACGGAAGTGAAGCATGCAGAATACATGGTAAGAGTCTCCATTCCAAAACCAGCCAGACTCCAATGTGGGCCGCCGTCTGCCAGAGAAGTCATCCACCCTCCTACTGTACCATGAAAGTGCACTGGCTAACAATGTAAGTGAAACGGGATTTGAAATTACAGCTGTTCTAGTGCTGAACATGTTAGAAAACTTACAGGTTAACTGAGTAGTCCAGACAAACACCATGCGCTTCCTAAGACTTGTCTCGTCAACTCAAGATCATATGGTTCTCGAAGTCCATATCATTCTTAAAGGGCACCTATGGTGAAAAATCTCCTTTTCAAGCTGTTTGGACAGACATGTGTATGTATGGTGTCTAGACAGTCATATTGGGGTGAAATAAACACACCCAGTCCTTTTTTTTTTCAATTTAACAACATAAAAACGGTGGACCAATTGGAGCGGTTTTGAGACCAACCGCAACTTGACATAGGAGTGCGGTCCCCCTGCCCACCGAATTGATTGACAGCTGCGTATTAACATGTCTCCGTAGTAACGTGTATAATCATATCAACCAGACACAGAACCAGAACGTGCGCATACTAAGCAACCGTAAATAAAAGTCTGTTCAGTTCGCTAATATCATCAATCATCATCAAATGTGATCAAGAGTGAGTTTTACAAGTTTAAAATGTTTTAAAACAGTGCATGTGTGTAATAAATTACAGCGATTTACTTCAGATTTACTTTATCAACACAGCCGCGTGTCAGAACAATTATAAAAGACGCTTCAATCCCGGTTTGTGGACGTTAAATCAGGTTTATTTTGTACATTAACATAACAGATATCCATACAGTAGTGGAGATTAACCTGTATCCTGTCACATTTGCGGGCAAAAACAGTGCAAAGCTAAACGCGCGCTGGCTGTGTGTGTGCCTGTCAGCGCTGTGTGTGTGTGCGTGAACTTTGTAATGACATTGTGTTCCATTCTTGCAACTCCACAACATGCATCAAATACTTATTGGTAAAGTTCTTACTGTAGTTTTTCCTCACAAACGTTACGTGAGATCTTATTTTTTTCGTGTTTGTCTGTTGTCTGACGCAGCCGAGGGAGCCGCTGCCAGGCAAGCGGAAATGGTGGGCGTGAAGGACTAGCCTTAAAGGCAGGCGCAGTACACAAAAACCGTTAGCTGATGCTAAATGCTACAAAATAGAAACTTATGACAGGTATAATTAAATCGAAGATCTTATTTTCATCCGGTGCATCAGAAATCATATATTTCAATAATATACACACAGTACACCACACGTTTTCTTTCAAAATTATTACATTTCATATAATTTAATAAATCAAGCATGTTGCAATAGTCATGCAAGTGGTGTAGTGGGTAGCGCTGTCACCTCACAGCAAGAAGGTCACTGGTTTGAGCCTCGGCTGGGTCAGCTACCATTTCTGTGTGGAGTTTGCATGTTCTCCCTGTATTCATGTGGGTTTCCTCCGGGTGCTCCAGCTTCCCCCACAAGTCCAAATGCGCTGTAGGTGAATTGGGTAAGCTAAATTGTCTGTAGTGTATGCAGAGCTCAAAATTACGACCGCTTTGGTCGCATATGCGCCCTAAATTTTATCTATGCGACTTCAAAATATATTTGGGAGGATTTGTGCGAGTGCATAAACTATTGCCGTGTGACCAGTTTTTACTGCAAAATTTTCACCGCATGCACGTATTTAGGAGAAATTCACAAAAAAATAAAAAAACGCCATACGCAGCACTCAGGAAAAGTTTAAAACAGTTGACATGTCAACTTGCTGCAATAAACAAATCCTGCAATGCTTCCCCTGGCTTCAAGCTCTTCTGATTGGCCCACTGCTTTAGAACAGAACTTGAATGGATTGGTTAATATCAGCTGTCAATCACTCAGTTCAGATGACAGGAAGCTACAGCTACGAAAATGTAAAGGTCTAGATAAGAGAGAATGAAAATAACACTGACAGATTTAGTTTTAGCAACCACCTAAAGTTACAAATAATGACACAACTTATTAGTGATCATGTGGTGAATGTTAATCCACCATTTACACATTTTGAAGAGTGGATAAAAGACTTCCAGTGGGTTAAAGCAAAGTCTCTTTTTAAGGCAAGTCAATTCACTCGGCGACCATCTTTGAAACGCCTCTCAGGCAATGTGCTGCTGTTTGAATGGGGAAACATCAAATTCTCTAAAACTACTTACTGGTATGTGTGTGAATAAGAGTATATGGGTGTTTCCCAGCGATGGGTTGCAGCTGGAAGGGCATCCGCATCGTAAAATATATGCTGAATAAGTTAGCAGTACATTCCGCTGTGGCGACCCCTAATTAATAAAGGGACTAAGCCGAAAAGAAAATGAATGACTGAATGAATGCGGATTGCTGGAAAGGGGGTGGGATATGGTGAAATAATTGTTTTGTCAACATGGGGACAGATTTATTATGATTGAGTTAAAACAAATAGAATCTAATTTTCGTAATGTCTATTGTAGTACAAAACCAGTGCAAATTAGGTTGCAAGCAAGCAGATTCAACATTAAAAAGGTGGAAACCCACCCACGTGGAAAATAGGATGTCTGGGTGCTGAATAATGGCACAAATACCAGGAAGCTGACTGTAAAAAACTGCAGAAATTGTATTGATTCATTTTAATCTAAAAGGGAAACATCTACAAACACACATACAAATTAAGTTACCTGAGCCATTTGGGTGTTAATACTTTTTTATGCTGAAAAAAAGAGTTTACAAGGATGTATAGTAATGTTAGTAATTCTGGCCCAGGATCATAAACTTCAAACCAAGGACTCAACCCTCTTCTCTATCTTGACTCTGATGAGAAGAATATGATGATCACAACATATTGTGAAACAGTCTCTCTATACTAGTTCACATTGTGTTACATGAAGTAAAATGGCATTTGCCGTTTCTGAGATACTCAAATGGTCCTTTCTGGCACCAACAATCACTTTGCAGTCAACATCACTTAGATCACATTTCTGATCTGTTCTGATGTTTGGTTGCTAAACTAGGTCTACATTTTTATGGGTTGCATACATGCATGCTTTTGGGTACATAAACCACTTTACCCTAACTAAGGTAATTTGATGTGCAAAATGACACTGAAAACACCACCAAACTGGTTTCACAAACGCAACCAAAGCTAAACAAAAATATAGCCCAAGTAGGGCTGCTTACATTGAGTATGCACTAAAATTGCTCCAACATACTAATTGACAGCAAATTGTCAATTATCTGACTATTCTTTCTATAGAGCATCCAGGGATGAGTGGCTTTGTTCAAGGATACATTGATAATAGTGTGTGGGGTTAGACCCTAGAATAGTTGATCTTTTTTCTATCTTAAATCATTAAGAACTTTGACAATACAAAACAGTTCATAGATGGTAAAATAAATAAAAAAAAATTAAAGATTTGAACTCTTGGACATTTCATAAAGAAAGCCAATCAGAGTGAAACATGCATTTTGCAGAATGCATGTTTGTGGGTGGTCTGTGGCATTTTTGTGGTTTAGACAGAAGAACAGGTGCAATGGGTTTCTCTGGTACAAATGAATGCTACTTTTTTTTCTTCACTGAAGCAGTGAAGCTTGTCATGGCCTTCGAATCAAATTGTGCTTGAGCCTGTTGAATAAACATGAGAGTCACTGTGACCAGTGACCTCGAGCAACCATTAAGAGATCAGTCTGATAAACCAACTATTTAACACACCATTAGCACTTCAACTAGATCACACAGGGCACAAATGACCCACATTACACAAGCTTAAAAGGCGTTTTATGGCTTTTAGTGTGTTTAAGGCCAACTCCATGCTTGCATGTCCATAAAAGTAAACTAAATTCATTTTTAGCAGATAAGTTGATGTAGATTTTTACAGTATGCATACTTTTGTACTTACAGTGTACTATACCTATTTGTCAACACCTATACCTAGGTGTCAAATTCCAGTTCCTGGAAGGTGGCATTTTTGTACAGTTTAGTTTCAACCCTAATTAAACACCTGATCAAACTAATTTGAGTCTTTTAAGCCACGGTCACACCGCACTTTGTGCTCTATAGACTGATTTGACGCGGCTGCCATTTTAAAAGTGAAATTGGAGCTGCGGTGGGAAGAAACCTGGAAGAATCGGCTAGAGCAGGGGTGGGCAAACTCGGTCCTGGAGGGCCGATGTCCTGCACAGTTTAGCTCCAACTCTAATCAAACACACCTGCTTATAGATTTCTAGTGATCTTGAAGACACTGATAAGCATGTTCAGGTGTGTTTGATTAGTGTTGGAGCAAAACTGTGCAGGACACCATCCCTCCAGGACCGAGATTGGCCATTCCTGGGCTAGAGTCACACAGGAACGTTGTGTACCTGGCTGTATATCTTATAAGCAAAGAGAAACTGACACAAATTTATAATTTCACCGTCTTCTGAGTGACATGAAGGTCCGTTCTAAATAGATAGTGAAAATAAAAAGGATATCAGACCACAATTTCAGCTAAGTTAAGGGAAATAGCATTAGTAACTTTCCCAAACACACATTTTAGATGGCATTTTTCAAACTCAAGTTAATGAACTGATTCACAATACTTAATTTCGGTACAGAAAAAAAAAAAAAAAAAACCGTTCTCGCTGAAATTTAAGCACTGTTGAGCCCATTCTTTAAACACTGCTGATTTGCCATTGTGTTCACCAGAGCACAACAGAAATGACTGTAATTGGCCGTGAAGGTCATCAGTTCACTGCACTTCACCGATGTTTACAGAGTATAAACACAGACGAGTAATCGACTGATCTTCAAGGCTTTAAAACACTCCAGTGTCCCTGCATTTGTGTTTGTGCTTAGTAAAGAGAGGTGAACTGATGACCTTCACAGCCAATCACAGTCATTTCTGTTGAGCACTGGTGAATACTATGGCAAATCAGTGGTGTTTAAGAACGTGCTCAGTGGCACTTAAATGTTAATGGAAATTTTTTTTCTTTTTTATTTCAGTACTGGAACAACACTATTACAGACAACACACGGGTGTGCTACAGAGGACTGCATTGTTTTATCGCTCAGCGGGTTACATAGGCTGAAGCAGGGAAGCGCCCCCACTGTGTTTTTACTGGTGCCATGAACTGAAGCCTAGGAGGACACTTAAGCATATCACTCTTAAAAAAAATTGTGATGTTGTTTAATGCCTAATATGCTTTTAATTGTTTAAATTAAGCTTAACTGAATGATATTAAAGTGATGTTTACACCATATCTGCATCTTGAAATCACCGCAACAGCTGGAGGTTTGTAGTCCACAGCATGTTGTTGCAATGTTTACAGTGCTGATCCTATACTTCCGGGTTTCTTCCCACCGCAGCCTCACTTTCGTTTTTTTTAAAATGGCAGCCGCATGAAATAAACATATAGATCTCTATTCATAAGCATGTAAATGCAACAGACCGGAAATACAAGCTCCTGCGCAAGTTTAGCATGTTGCTGCGTTGCAAAGATCAAGCTTGGTGAACTCTGAACTGCGAAATCGCATCACGTGACTGCGTGAGACCAATGGAAGATCAAAACATGACCAATCTGTACAGAAATGTAAATTATGTAGCAATCACTTGCTTTATCAATGTCTAATCATCTTGTCTAATCCCTTTTCACAGCACCATACGACAGAATTTCGTATGCTCAAACTCTAGAGTGACCACAGCACTAGGCTTGTTTGAAACCTACAGGTAAGTGTATTGAAGCAAGGTTGGAACTAAACTGTGCAGGGCAGTGGCCCTCCAGGAACTGAATTTGACACCCCTGCCTAAGAAAATACTAGTTTATGCAGGGTAGCTGCATGGTTAAGGCACAGGTGTCAAACTCATTTCCTGGAGGGCCACATATCAGCTCTAGCTTTACCCCTAATTAAACACACCTGACCAAACTAATTGAGTCCTTCAGGTTTGTTTTAAACCTCCAGGTAAGTTAGTTAGTTTATTTATATAGCACATTTTTACAACACAAGGCTGCCCAAAGTGCTGAACACAATCAATGCTAATTGAAATAAATCTACATTACATACATAACAATTAAAACATAAGACAAACCCCTCATCATTAAAAAGGCTCAAATGCTAAAAAACAGAGATGGCGTTTCAGAAACTTTTTAAAAACAGATGGAGTTGAAGCGTGTCTGATGTGGGGTGGAAGCCCGTTCCAGAGTTTTGGGGCGATAATGGCAAAAGCCCGATCCCCACTTCGTTTACAACGGGACCTTGATACCGAAATAATAAACTGATCAGAAGACCTTAGTGACCTACCAGGATTATATACCTGTAGAAGGTCTGATAAGTAAGGTGGTGCCAGATCATTTAAGGATTTAAAAACAAAAATTAAAATCAATCCGTGACCTAACAGGCAGCCAGCCCAGAGAGGAAAGAACTGGGGATATGTGCTCATTTTTGCGAGTCCCTGTCAGAAGTCTCGCAGCCGCATTTTGGACTAATAGCAATCTATTCAGGGCATTTAGATCAATACCCACATATAGAGAGTTGCAATAGTCAAGTGTATTGAAGAAGGGTTGAAACCAAACTGTGCAGGACTGCGGCCCTCCAGGAACTGAGTTTGACACCTAAGGTTGAGTTGGTTTAAGGATAGTACCTAAAGATTAACCAATTTAATTGGAACATTAAAAAATATTCATGACTCATTTTCCACTCCTGAGCATATCCAAAACTTTTCATTCACCATTTTGGTCCATAATTGACATCCCAAAGGGGTCTTTTCTGTATTCCTGGCTTGTAACAAGTGGTTTTTTGAGTTACTTTTGCCTTTTACAAGCCTGGTTATTCTCTTCTAGCTTTAACACAACTTTCACCCACAGAACTGTTTCTTACAGGATATTTTCTCCTTTCAAATGGCATGCATGGAGGGTTGTGCGTTTTCAATGCAACAGGCTAACGTTAGCATTTTCCTAGGTCTCCTACTGCACATTTAATAAAAAATAAAAAAATCATTAAATATGTGTCCATAATTTCCACAAATTTCCTGAAATTTGGGTTCAAACCAGCATGCTTTAGACTGTAGACTGACCATAACTGCCTTCAACAGAAAATGCTAAATTAATCACATAAGAGTGAAAATAATTAAACAAGTCCTGACTAAGAGTAATGTCCTTCATGCTGATTTTATCAGTGGGTGATATGGGGTCAGATCTTTGCAGGTCACCTCCTGACAAAACATAAAAGACAAAAACTCTCACTACTTGCAAAACCATTGGAAATACTTAACTGTTTTCTACTGGTTTATTTAATCTCCTTAAACACGTACAAATGGATTTACAGATTCCCGACTGCTACATTAACACCAACGAAGGGAGCGGAGGATCTCCTACTGTGGGAAGAGCCCAGAGAAACTGAACCCTAAGGAAAGAAACCGCTACATATGTAACATGATAGAGCAGGCGTGAAGTGGAAATGCAAAGATGCCTGGAGAAGAGGACACTCATGTTCCACTGCCCCAATGACATACTGTGAGCAAAAGCCAGAAAGCAAAACCACCAGGAAGGCAGATAATCAATCAGGACGAGCCAGGGTTTCTCCACCTGAAAGTATAAACAAGAGCTCGAGAGCTTCTGTGTCAAACCACTCCATATTATCCAAGCTGTGATAGTTTGAAAACACACCAGGGAGAAGGTTGCTCTAATTTTGGAGTGCCTCAGAGTTTTGGAAACTTAATACGCTGAAGCTAATTATAAAGCATTTAGGAAGAGCAGAAATTGGTCTCTGGTGTTATAGATTTGGAGGTAAATTGTTCAATAGATGAACTGCAAATGAGTGAGATATCTGTGGTTGATTAAAAAAAATAATAATCAAGAGATGATGTACAAATGATTGTTTAATGAGTGCATAACTAAGTCTGAAAAAAAAGAAATCACACAATAACTAGTTTATTTGTAAGATTGATGATATAATATAGAGATTGAGTAAATATTATAAACATTTTAAGTAAATAGTTTTAAAACAATTCTGCCCTGCTAACCTAGAACAGAACAGAAGTTCATAAACAAAAGATTAGATCTGAATTATTGGTTTATTATTTGATCATTATTTGATCATTATTATTATTATTATTATTATTATTATTATTATTATTATTATTATTATTATTAT
>CAIGQZ010001492.1:2655849-2706335 GCA_903798205.1 Danio tinwini | reverse complement strand
TTAATAATATAACTTCTTGTAATATACTTACTGCTAGTTTATAGGCCTGTTTCTTTATAGTGAATAAGTTATCCTTTATGAAGTTAACTTTTTATGCATCAAATGTGCGCTGCTAACTTTTTCTTGATGGAGACATGTTGAATTGTCCTTTCATCATTTGCAATGTCTCCAGATTGCATCGTTTGTCATTTTTCTTACCATTTTTTTTTTTTTTATCTATTTTCTCTAAAGCTGCTTCTGACCATGACATGTTCACACCTAAATGACTATAAGAGAAACATTTAAGAAATTATATGCAGCATCCTTAATTCATTCTCTTAGGTAAGGAGAGATGCTCAACGCATTACACAGCTTAAAGCATCAGAATCCGTACTCTGTATCAGACGATCACCATGACAAGGAATTGGTATCGGTATCGGCTACAAAAATCCTGATCGGAGCATCCCTAATATATATAAATACATATTTGTTATTCATCTATTTTGCAAAACATATATTATATTTTAATAATAAAATATAATAATAATAATAATAATAATAATAATAATACATATAATTATACATTTAATTTTTTTTTTTCAACTAATGAAATAATAGTTTAATTACTGTGTGTTGAGATTTATGTCGATTTTGCAAGTTATTTTTCAGATGAAGTAATTTAAAACATAATTTAAATACAATTGTATTGATATAATTACTATTTAATTACCTTTCTTGAATTAACTTACACAACACTGCTGAGGTCAATAGTAAATTAACACCAAATCTTCTTTTCCAGTGAATTATCCCTTACACAGATATGTTTGTACTGGTGTGCACATGTGGTTTGTTTTACTCCGACTCAGGTTCCACATTCTAGCGAAACAAAAACAAGTCTTACCTTCATAAAGTAGACATTTGTGGGCCCCATTTATGATCTTTCAACTAGAAAAACCTGAACCCCATTAGAAAAGAGCTCTGACGCCATCCTCTTGTCCCTACTAACCCAAAGTTAAAAGTAGGCTTTATCCGGACAAAAATACTTACATAATCAAGCATGCTCTTAATCCTCACACTGCCAGCATTTCCAACTTTGTTTCTTGAGGAAATGGTTCTATTCTGAGAATCCTGACCGGAACATCCCAAAGGAAGCACCCCTATGACCTCGCCGCATATGTCCAAGTCAAGTATCAAAGCTCTGAATGTGCGAGAAGTTTATTGGCTCCGGAATTAAACTCAGTCATGCCATGGGGAGGCACCAATTCAAAATAATTATGAAGCTGTTATGATTACACACTGAATACTGTAAGCAAATTATATAGCACAAATGGTGCAAAAAAGGACTTTGAAAGATTTCACAATGAGGTCAAATAAGCTGATAATAAACGTAAGATAATCCCAACACATGTGACTGTTGATGTGCTCCTATGATTTCCAGATGGGAACAGATCAAATGTAAATGAATAGATCCGTTCTCTTGGTTTGTTTGGTCCAAAATGTAAATCATACATTTAGTTCTGGTTCACTTAGTATCCACACTGTTATTTTTAAGACTGAACTTAAAGATACAAAAGAAAGCAAAACAAAACAGCTGTGTGTTTGTACAGTACATCTGAGGAGTCAAAACAGCACCAGGACTTCCCGTCACACAGAAACAAAGATCTGCTACAAGGCGATGCGTTTCCAACTGCTGTTTCAAACTGAAATTAGCCACACTTCGACTATGATGAGGGAAAAACAGGCATGCTTGAGCATTCTGCCGTTTTTATGGTTTCATCTTCTGACACTGTGACCGGTTTTTGGTTTGTTCTGATGCCTTTAGTCTATCTTATATACATTTATTTAAAGAGGAAAAGAAGCACTCAGTCAAGTTTACATTATTTTGTACATTGGGTTCCACTTTAATGAAAATACATTAAACAAACTTGATTAATGTAACTATTTAGAAGAAAACGGCATGTTTTACTATAGATTTTAGACCTAGGGCGCCACTATCTTGGAATGTTGCTGTGGCTGACGTCACAGGGTTGGTTCCGTTCCCTCAGCTGAACAGATACAATAGAAGTAATGGACTGAACACGGAGAGTGGAAAGCGTAATTTAACCCATTAGGCAAAGTTGAGGATGTTTAGCTTGTGCAAATACAAGCATCAGCTGTGTGTCTAATATAAAAATATATATTTATTCAATTTTCCCCTTTTAATTACCGATCATTTGATGCGCTTTGGTCCACTCTTTGTATTACGCTTTCTGACTGCCTGTATGGGTTTCAGCCATGGTTTCAACAAGGTCTGCTACTGACGTAATGGGGCAGGTACTTTTACTTTTCACTGCTACAGCCCCTCACCTCTTTTCTTGTTCAAACCAAACTAAGATCAGCGCATCAAATAATCGGTAATTAAAAGGGAAAAAAGAAAACTAGAACATGTATGTATAATTTTTTTATATTAGACCCACATCTGATGCTTGTATTAGTACCAGCTCCATGCCACATTAGTTAAATTAAGCTTTACAGTCTCTGCGTTCAGTCCTTTACTTTCACTTTATCTGTTCAGCTGAGGGAACGAAAACAACCCTGTGATGTCAGACACAGCACCATTCCAAAATGGAGGCGCCCTAGGTCTAAAATTAGGAATGTCCCGATCCGATATTGATATCGGAAATCGGTCCGATATCAGTCCAAATAAACTTCATCGGACTGCGTTAAAAATCTCCGATATAAGCAGTCCGTTCCGCTTTAATCTCCGTTACAGCTATTTTATCCAGCAGCGTCCAGAGCCAGCGTGCAAAGCCCACGTGATCACAACACTGCTTGCTGGCAAAGTCCCTTAAAGATTTTGCATGCTCTTCACACTAAGTTATGGTGTATTACAACAGAAATCTATTGTGATGGTAGCACACGCTAATGCTATCAACAACGGCACATCTATACTGGTTTATTTACTTAATGTCAAGCGATCTTTACATTGTTTTGTATACGCTGCTAAGCAACGCAAGGCACCGAATGTCAGCGTATCGCATATCATGCGAGCCTCATAGAAAACGTTTACAATTCGGACATGGCATATCATGGTGCATTCAGTGTGATCGATACCCAATTCAACATCTACGCTTCCCACACAAAAGACTTTACCTCAGCGGCCCGGTTCTGTGTGCGTGAGAAACGCATGCTCTGCTGCTGCAGACCCACAGAGACGCGACCTGTTCACAAAACCTTTAACTAAATAGACTGATTCAGCTCATTATATACTGTGCTTTTGCTTTCTATACCTGCGTTTTTGCATTACTTTATATGCGCGCGTGAAAGAGAGAGAAAGAGAGAGAGAGCGAGAGAGGGAGAGGGGGAGAGAGGGAGAGAGAGAGAGAGAGAGAGCAGATTTGACCTGTCAGTGGTGCACATGGATAGTAGGAGTCAAATAGTAGATTTCTTTATTTATTTTTTTATTTTTTTTTACTTGAACACACTGAAAAGAGACAGTGTCATGTAAAATGTGTTAAATGATAAACATTTTTGTTTTTAATTGTCTGTTAAATAAGAATAAGAAATCATTATGTTGCTGAGGGGCCATTACAGTTTAAAAGAAAGAATGGTATTCCCATATTTAACTCTTCTTTTAAAAGTCCAGAAAGATAAAGTGCTCAGATAAACAGTGTCAGCTTTGCACAAGTTTGTAGTTCTGGCTTTCTTTACATTGTCATACTTTTCCCATGTGGGAAGTAGGGTGGAATCTGTGCAATATATTATGCAAATAAAATAAATTTTGATAAATACAATTATTTTTAAGTCACATTATTTCATGTGTTGTGGAGAAAATGTGTGTTTCAATCCAGCTACTCTAAGTATATCTATGTTAAAGATAATATGTACAATATATAATATTATAAAAATAAATAATGTTTTGTTTGGGAGCATTAATACAGCCATAATCATCTTATGATACAAACACAGATTAAATAGATCTGATCATGTAAATGTTTGCACTAACTATACTGCACATTTTTATTAACTTAACAATAACTTATAACTATAACTACTTATTTCTGCTGCCGAGTGTGAAAGAGATTTTTCAGCTCGAAACTGGATCGAAAAATTCATTAAGAAGCTGCCTAGGCATGTCCACAACTGAAGACTTGATTCAGATCAGTTTAGAGAGGCCTTCATTAGAGCAATATGATCCCAGACCTGCTGTGACCGCTAGCTGAACTCCATACAGCTTAAATTATAATTATTAAACACTATTTAAGCTGTTGTTGCAGTAAAATAAAACCTAGTGTACTTATTGTATTCAAATGAATGACACTGCTTTGTTTAGAAATCTCCTCGTGTACATTTATTAGGCAAAAACACTTATTTATTTTATACATTTTCACTGTGCTCCTAAAATTCTTTAATGTGCTCCTAAATGTTTTCACTTAGGAGCGCATGTCCTCCTCCAGAAAAAAGTAAGAGTCAAGCCCTGGAAATGCTTATCTTCTTTTAAAAAAATGTTCATACATTACTCTCAACGAAATAGGTAAAAGTAAAGTATTCATGATTTGCGCTGATTATTATATCGGATTTGTATCGGTTAGTACTGAAGGCTGCAATATCGGTATCGTATCGGAAGTTAAAATGTTGTATCGGGACATCCCTATCTAAAATCTATAGTAAAACATGCAGTTTTCTTTTAAATGGTTACATTAATCAAGTTTAATAAATTTTCATTAATGTGGAATCCAATGTTCAAAATAAGGCAAACTTGACTGAGTGCTACATTTCCCTTTCATGCGCACTTTGTCAGTAAAGACAGTAATGGTAAATATCAGCATGTGTTTGCAGACGGAGCAGAATTTACTTAGCCATTCACTTGTTAGGTCATGACATAACGGTGACGTATGGATGGATACTGTTTCTAGGTTCAAGCCGCTACTCATTTGAATTGAGAAAATATTCGGTTATTGGCCACTTTTTTAGTTCTATCACACATTAAAGTCGTTTTTATATAAAATCATGGTGTACACACCAGTCTCTGGACTTGATGCATCACAAATACCAAAATTTTAACAATTTATAAAAAATTTATAATTTTCTGGCCATTTCATATTAGGTATGTATAATATGTATTGCGATCGTGATTTTCGAAAGTATTACATCACTTTGTGCATTTAATATTACCAATTGATTAGTCTCCCCGTACAGATATAGCGCTTGGACCCAGAAGCCGCTTCGCGTGACGTCACACTTAACAAGCGGATAGTTGACTGACAAGCTAGGCAAAAATTGTGTTTAAAAAAAAAGTTGATTTGATCTGACAATAATGAAATAGAGATAATCATGCTGTGACAATGACAGCTGCTTGAGTAGCTTGTGTTAACTATGGCTTCGTGCTGCTGCAACTATAAACTGCTACAACTATAAACACAAGAAATGTGATTTTATTTTAATTAATCGCCCAATGGACTGAGACACATCTGTAACTAACAGAGCAATTACACCAGATTTTATTTTAATCAAGCTAAACCTGCCAAATTTGAAAACAGACACCCTAAAATGCCACAAGAAAGATAATAAAATATGATTTAAAAAATAATTTCCTATCTAATATTCTAAAAGATCTATTTGAATAAGATCCTAATAAAATACAACCAGAACATTCACGTATTTGTAAATCTCTCAGTATTCTGCAGATAACTAAATATACCAACATTGCATGGCTTTAAAAACAGTTTACTGACATTTGTCATCATTATAACACAGCCTCATCCGTTTTGACAGCTATAACTGTCAAACAACAAAAGAAGACATTTAGCAGAATGTCCAAGCCGCTCTTTTGCACAAAACGAAAGTGACAGAGGATTGTGCTATCACGCTCTACAAACGACCAAAAACCGTCATTATTTTTGGAAATTAATTACTGCTTCATAAAAAAAAAAAAAAAAAAAAACTAACTACAAAATCTGATTTGACAACTGCAGTTATTTCCAGTTCAGGAAATTAAATGATGACATTCTGCTATTAATAACTGTGTTTGTGTTCAGTGCAAGTCTTGATTTGAGAAGAACATTAGGGTCAGTAAATAATGACAGAATTTCAATTGAGTGAACTGTCACTTTAAATGCACAGGTTTTAAATTACATTTCAAACATTTAAAAAGGTCTTACCTTAAAGCAAACAACCTTACAACGGCACACTTATCAAACTGCATTCATAATCATTGTGGTGAAGTTGGTTTTACATCCACACATTCTGACCTTCTCCTTAATAATGTAATGAAGGTATTTTTGCTAATTTTAAATAGTGAAATCATATTAGCGACCAATGACTATTAAAGTACAACATTGTTCACAGTCAAATAAATAGTGCTAATACTGATTCTGAAATCATAGTTGCATGTTATTTCAGACTGAATATTCAAAGTACCATGGTAAACAATAAAGGAGCATGTCATAAGCATTGTCACTGAACGAATGTGAGAATATAAAAATCAACTTTACCTTAATTTTTTTTTTAATATAATTTTGGAACAGTTCACTTTATTCCCAAAGCAGAATAACCACTATCACAACAGAGATGCCTCAAAATGTTGATATAAGATAAGACCTTTCACTGATATCTTTTTGGGAACCCCATCTACACTGGCTTAAGTTAGTTTGTAAGCAAAACAAACAAGAAACTGTAAGTGACATCGCACACATACTGACTATAAAATAAACAGTTAACATGATGAGCATAACTACTCTTCGAAAACAAAGCTGATAACTGTGGGAGCAGCAATGAAAACAAAACACCTGATCCAATAGGCTCTGGCCATCTTCAGAAAGAATAAAAAAGACTACTCTACCAGGTAATCCATGTAATTCCTCGATAGCTTCTTGCTGTTTTCTCCGGAAAACAAAATTCCCGAGTTAAAGCGACTATGAAATGAAACGCTGCCGTTGATTGAATGCATCCAAAAGTCTCAATTTTTTTCAAGGCTTTGGCTTTAGATTCCCCGCCTCTCGGATGTCAAAAATAATATATGAATAAAGCGGCTAGCAGCGTTAGCTCTGTACTCCTCTTCCTCCTCTGTAAGTCCCACGCACGGTTATGTAAATAAAACAAGTCCTGATAAAAGGCTTTAGGCTTACAATACATTCAAAACATTACTATTGGTGATTTTAAGTCGCGATAATTCGGACTCAGACGTGTAGTGTGTACGGCTGTTGAAGCGAGTGCAATACAGTTTAATGGTGTGGGCGGAGTGAGGCGCTGTTTGTTGTGTGTTCAGGAGCCACGGAGGCTCGAGCATCACGACTCTGACGTGACGTCACTGTCACGCTGAATATTACGTTCATTCATCCAGCATAAATTGAAATTAATTATAGTTTTTACTTCTTTTGAGAGTATAAACTTTTCTCTATATAGCGAACTACTATTCTGACGACGTTCCACGCCTGAAAGCGTTTGTTTAACACTAATGACGACGGAGTATACGTGCTAGTTTTGCAAGTGCGATCACGTGATAGTAGATGGTATCTAAAAGCTGTGAGGCTACAGGTTCTTTTGCATCACGTGACGAGGAACTAACGGTGCCAGATATTGTTTGATGGTGACCTCTGCTGGTTAGAATGGTGCATTGTTCTCCAAGAAGACAGGAGACCCACAGTGAGTTGTGTAATCTGAGATCCGTTTCTTTCATAATGCATGATGTTTTGCGCTTGCCTTGAATTATATACGACATATATTTAGAAAAAAAGCTACTGAGCATTATCAGTGATGTGAAAAATGAATGAAAAAATAAGCAAAACACACAAATGAATGGGGTTTAGGTTAAACTGATTATTTCCCCCCAACATTTATTAAATATTTTATAGTTACAATAAATATACCACACACACACAGTCACACATATGCACTCTACATAACCCTTTATAATATACTTCAAAATATATAAACTGACATAAATTAACTAAATAAACGTATGATTTAAACAAGTTATGAGGTTTACAGGTTATAGTTCTAAAATAAATAATATAATCAGCTATTATTTTATAATAATCCAAAGAAAAATAATAATTTCACATAATAAATCATTTTAAAATGTGTATATGTATTTATGTACATATGTATGTATTTATGTTTTTATCTGTTTATTAATTAAATTAGATATTATTATTTTGCTTCTTTTTGCATTTGTATTGCTTTTTGTCCAAACACTTCTTACCCCATTGCACTCCATCATTGTTCCTGGACATCAATTAAAACTTTTTCATGCAAGATAGTCAAGTTGTTTTCATGTTTTTCTTTCACAGTTAACGTGTCTACTTAAAATCACAATGAATGTGGCTGTTGGTGGAATGCAGTGCATACAATTTTAGAAATGTATGCAGGCCAAACAATATATAATTACCTTTTTTTAATCAACAAATTAACACCCAAACATGGCTAAGTAAACAATTAAACTGGGTGGAAATCATTCTATTAAATTAGCAAATGTTTTAATTATATTTTAAAGTGAAATATGATCTCTTTAATCCTGAGCAGTAGCCTATACTATCTGACTTATAAAAATGAGGCTGAAACGATGTGCTAATAATATAAAATACATTAACATGATAACATTTTGATCATAAAAGACTGATGATTAGTCAGATTCTGCATGAAGGGGCATTTGGGTTTATTCCGTTACCCCAGGCTGATTATTCTGATTGGCTCCACCCTCGATTATTCTGTCCCGGACCGCAGAGCGCATTCAGCGAGGAGATACAGGCGTACCCAAACCCCACTTTTTCAACACGCTTCTAGGAAGAATAGTACACTGATTTGACGGGATAATGTCTTTAAAAGTTTTCGACGTGTTTTGGTAGAAAACAAAGAGCGTAAATTCCCGAGAAGGTTGGTTTAACGGAACACATTGTAACTTTGGAAACCGAGTTTACAAAGCGTTTCCACAACTATGGCGCTCAGAGCGAGAGCTTTATACGACTTTACCTCAGAAAATCCCGGCGAAATATCTGTGACAGAAAATGAAGTCCTAACTTTATGTAGTGAAGAGGTTGTCGATGGTTGGCTGGAGGGCACTAACAGCAGAGGTGAGACGGGACTGTTCCCTGCATCATACGTGGAGATTATAAAAACTGACACATCACTGCACGGTAACGGAACGTCCGCCAGTCAGGACTATTACTACCAAAGTAGTCCTCAGAGGAGGGACACCTCAAACGAATCAACACCCACACACGCTGTATACCAGGGGCATCTTCAACAGCAGCGACTCAGTTTTCAGACGAGCCAAGGAAGTGACGAGGATTGGGACGATGACTGGGATGACAGCGGGGCGGCGGAGGAACACGGAGGAACACCTGAAAAACGCGGGAATCCTCAAGCGGGATACAGCAGCACAAACCCCTCAGCTTTTCGACGTGGTAGTGCACAACAGTCCAAAAACACAGGAACAGTTGGGAAAAATCTCAATAGGTTTTCGACTTTTGTAAAGTCAGGCGGTGAGGCATTTGTTTTGGGTGAAGCATCAGGTTTGGTGAGGGATGGAGACAAAATATTTGTAGTTATGGGTCAGAGTGGTCCAGAATGGCAAGACAATCCATATGCCTTCACCTGCACTATTGATGATCCTACAAAACAGACCAAATTCAAAGGTATGAAGAGTTATATGTCCTATGGACTCACGCCGAGTCATACTCAAAGCCAGGTGAATCGAAGATACAAGCACTTTGACTGGCTTTATGCGCGACTTGTTGAAAAGTTCCCAGTCATTTCGGTCCCTCACTTACCTGAGAAACAAGCCACAGGTCGATTTGAGGAGGATTTCATTTCTAAGAGAAGGAAAGGTTTAATATGGTGGATGAATCACATGACGAGTCATCCTGTTTTATCCAAGTGTGATGTTTTTCAGCATTTCCTCACCTGCAGTAGCACTGATGAAAAAGCCTGGAAGCAAGGCAAGCGAAAGGCCGAGAAGGATGACTTAGTCGGCGCTAACTTCTTCCTCACTATCTGTCCTCCAGCTTTACCGCTTGACTTACAAGAGGTAGAAAACAAAGTGGAGGGCTTCAAAACGTTCACCAAAAAAATGGATGAGAACATCATACAGGTCAACGTCACTATTAACGAGTTTGCCAGAAAGCAGATCACTGGTTTTAAAAAGGAATATCAGAGAGTTGGACAGGCTTTCAGACTTCTAAGTCAGGCCTTTGAGGTCGACCAGCAAGTATTCTCATCTCCGCTAAACAAGGCCATGGCAAACACTGGAGAAGTCTACGAGACCATTGGGGATTACTTTGCAGAGCAGCCTCGTCAGGATTTGGAGCCAATTTCTGATCTTTTAGCGATTTACCAGGGACACCTCGCAAACTTTCCAGACATTATCCATGTTCAGAAAGGTTTGGGAATTTTCTCATGTGTTTGCTCAAATACCACTTGTCAGAATGGCATGCCATGAAATGTGGATATAGGTCAGTAGGTCAGTATTTTATGCGCATGCCATCAGCTTAAAGAAATGACACACACCATACGTCAGATTAATATTTAAGTAGAAACCTAAATCAGCATTAAAAATGGCTGTTTCTTGAAACTAAAAAAACATTTTTTTCATAGTGAAAAGGAAGCATGGTGTTCTAGCAAAGGCAAGCAGCTGACGTAAAATGGTTCACTTTTTAGATTCATTAACTTTTTATATCTAAAAGCAAATGACACATCGCAACAGGCTTTCGGCGGTATGTCAGATGTCCTCATTTCTCTCTGGTGTAAGAGAGAGCATATGGGGCCTGCAAGTTCTTGCAGCTTGAGATGTGTGTTGGTATGGTGGAAAAATGCCAGCCGTGTTGTATTTTCCACATTTCTTTAGTGGGGGAAGTGTATCTGACTAATCAAATTTTCCTTTACTGCGAAACAACACTGACTGATGTCATTGTTTAGTGTAGAATCATAAGGATTTTATGGCTAAATTTGTCACTGTATTTTTGTTTGAGAATTTGCTTGTCTAACAAACATATATTATTATAGAACAACTGATACTGGGAAAGCTTTTGTGTTGAAGGCTCTAATCCTAAGCTTTGGGCCCCAGCACAGGGTAGATGTGAATGCTTACAAAACATTGATCTGCAGCTTAACTCACAGACATAGTTATATTGAAGCCTCTAACACAAAAACACATCCAGTTTGTACATTTTTAAAGTTATATATGAGAACTCAAAGTTAATGCAGGCCCGTAGCCAACCCGGTGAAAGGGATGGTTCTTTTTTTCTTAAAAAGTGGACTTTTTTGCAGTTATTCACCTCATTTTCTATTTAACTATGAGGTAAATATATAGATTTTTTGACATTTTAAGCACTATTGTTAGCTGGACTAGCTTGTCCGGTGGCCATCATAACCATACTTTTTGATGTACCAAAATTATTTCCTAAAGATTTTGAATAAAGTAATATAAAATATATAAAATATAAAATACAAATTTATTACATCATATATCATTAGAAAAAAATGGTAGCCTATTGTAATTTATTAGGGAAATAACAAATTACACATTCAACTTTCCTCAGTCAGAATTTGGCCCTTTGAATAATAAACAATTAAATCATAATAATAATAATAGGCAACGCAGTGGCGCAGTATCTAGTGCTGTCGCCTCACAGCAAGAAGCTCGCTGGTTCGAGCCTTGGCTGGGTAAGTTGGCATTTCTGTGTGGAGTTTGCATGTTCTCCCTGCATTCGCGTGGGTCTCCTCCGGGTGCTCCGGTTTCCCCCACAGTCCAAAGACATGCGGTTCAGGTGAATTGGGTGGGCTAAATTGTCCGTAGTGTATGTGTGTGAATGAGTTTGTATGGATGTTTCCCAGAGATGAGTTGCAGCTGGAAGGGCATCAGCTGTGTAAAACATGTGCTGGATAAGTTGGTGGTTCATTCCGCTGTGGAGACCCCGAATCAATAAAAGGACTAAGCCGAAAAGAAAATGAATGAATTAATAATAATAATAATAATAATAATAATAATAATGGCGACACGGTGGAACAGTGGGTACTGCTCTTGCCTCACAGCAAGAAGGTCACTGGTTCGAGCCTCGGGTGGGTCAGTTAACATTTTTGTGTAAAGTTTGTATGTTCTCCTTGCGTTCGTGTGGGTTTCCTCCGGGTGCTCCGGTTTCCCCTACAAGTCCAAATACATGCGGTACAGGTAAATTGGGTAAGCTAAATTGTCTGTAGTGTATGTGTGAATGAGAATGTATGGGTGTTTCCCAGTGATGGGTTGCAGCTGGACTTTAGTCATTTGATAATTCATGGATGACAACAACAACCTAATTAGTATAAATTTAACTTCAATATGTTTCCGCTTTTGGTGCTTCACACTTTTTTTACTGGTAACTTTTTGTTTATAAGGTCCAAGATTTAGAATAAAAAATACTTGTAAATTTTTTTCTCTATTTAACAATAAAGTAGGTCAATAGTGAAAGTTGACTTCACTTACGTTAGATTCTGCATGCTCTAAAAGCCTTTGATTGGCTATTTCCACAATTTTTGATGGCATAGCAGTCAAAATAGGACAATGAGCTCATGTTAGGGACAAATTTTGTACCTTTGTCAGTGGGGGGTGGGTCTTTTGAACAACCCGAAACCAGTTCACCAGCATGGACCCCGCCACACTTTTGAGCTAATCTTTATTGTGGGGATGAAAGTGATGGTAAGGTAACAGTGGGATGAAGGGAAAGGGAAGTAAGAGGATGATGCCCCGAGTGGGGGTACCGCCTCTGTAATATTTGGTTAGAGTGATTAGACCCCCTGGTTCAACCTAGGAGTGAAGAGAGGGTTATAGGATTGTTAATGGAAAGCGAGGAAATAGAGGGAGGGAGGGTGAGTTTGAGAGGGCCGTTCTGCCTAAATAAGTTTTTAGGGAGTAGGTAATTGGTTAAGAAGACAAAGTGAGGCGTGGTTCCGCCACCAAACCTTTGTTAACAAGTTAACTCTATTAAAATTTTGCAGGTTACTCAGTTTCCATATGTAGACATATCTCACCATGAAATAGGATATTTAAAAATGTATGCTCTTATTTTATCTGTCTGGAATTGACTGGTTAACACACCTCTATATATACATTAATAGTGCTTAGCAAGATCAGTAACATGAATTTAAAGAGTTAAGTGCACAGGGAATATTTATTTCCCCTTTAGAAATTCCAAAGAGATATGTAAGTCATAAATCAGATGTTTTGACTGGTCTGAGCTTGCATTTTAATGTGTTCAAAATGGAAAGTTTCTCAGAGAGTGCATGTGTGTGTTTTTGCAGATGTGATTGCTTGTTGTTTTTTTGTTTTTTTCATTTTAGATTAAATTCAACTATTCTTCTTTCCTTGTTCTTTTCCTTTCCATTTACCTCCATTTCTCCAGGAGCCCTCACTAAAGCCAAGGAGAGCCAGAAACATGGGGAAGAAAAAGATGGCACTACAGGAGGAGGCATCAACGACCGCTGTAACATCATCTCCTGCGCCACACTAGCTGAAATCCAGCACTTTCATTGCATACGTGTGCGTGACTTCAAGGCACAGATGCAGCATTTCTTACAACAGCAGATCAGCTTCTTTCAGAAAATCACAGGCAAGTTAGAAGAAGCCCTGGACATGTATGATCAGGCATAGGAGAGTCAATGCTACACTGCTTCAGAGAACTGAAATAAAATACAAATAATCAATTTATTACAGATTATTGAAATTACAATTAGCCTCATAGAGGGCTTTTCACATTAGGCCTAGTTAACCCTGGGACATATTAAACCCTGTATAAACAGAATAGTGGGTTAATCTTGTTTGATGTTTCACACTGCTTTTAATTTACCTTGAGTTAACAATTAATCTTGCATATTCATATGCTGAAGTTTCAAAATTGCATTTCTATACCATTTAAATATCAGCATCATTAGCTATGTTTCCAACTAAAATTGTGAATTTATGAACAAAATTCATGGGCCGGTATAAGATTCTGACAGTATGATAACCTTAAAAAATAAGGATAAAAAATATCATGGTTTTACGGTATCACGGTATTGGGATTACAGCTCTTAAATATGCTCTTTTTAAATGTCTTAGTAAAAAACAACATTTTTTCCCTATTGAACACAATGTACTTAATTTTAGGGAACATTTATAATATTTTGGAGCAGTAAACATGTCAGGCTAAATAATTCATATGAATCATTGACTTCTGCTGGCTTCATTAGTTTCAAAAACAGATTTCTTTACAACACATTAAAAAAAACTTTAAAACAAAAACTTTACATACAGTATACCTTAAAAAAAATTGCGTAAAAATAACCTTGAAACCGGTTATTACCCCATGCCTAGATATGACATTTGCAAATAAAGGACTTTTTCCATTCCATGTGCTTAACATAATAAAGTCCCCTCTTCCTTAAGAAACTAACAATGCATGAATATTATATAACAATATATGTACTTTTATGTAAGAAGTGAAAGCACTTTAACTTTTTTTTTCCTCCATAGTAAATTTATTGTGTCTCAGGGGGCAGACGACACACACAAATGGTCATCTTGTGTTTGGAGGCAGGTGTCTAATATTTGGGAAAAGACGTTGGATGGACTTATTATAGAATTATTAAAATGACATTTGTGATTGTGTGTAATGAGATCAGTCCACTGGTTAGTGTAGTTATCCAATCACACCCAGCGTGCATTTTTTGCTTTTAAAAGATGTCTAATAGACATCTAAATATAGTCATCTTGGCTTAAACAAGGCTAAATTTGGGCTGTCAGTGATAATCTAATAGATCTAAGAATAGGCCAAAACTAGACTAATCATCAAATTAACAGAAATGAATGACTACACATATAAAGTCTGTCTAATCTGTCTATTTGACGACTTGTCTAGTTTTTGGCTATTCTTGGATGACTCTTAGATTTTCACTGACAGCCCAAATTTAACCTTGTTTTAGCCAAGCTTTCTACGTTTAGATGTCTATTTACCACACAAAACTGTTTGCTGGGCATTGTCTTATAAACTAAATTCACATATCTTATGAACATTAAGCAATCTATTCTGTAAATGTGTTTTAATAGTAGTTTATTGGATAAAATGCTCATCTTGGTGTTTCTATTTAGCTATTTTTATTAATGCAGTATCCTAAATGTGCATTATAATATGTGAATGGAAACATAGCTATTGATTGGACGAGCACAGCATGTGACCTGTTACATAAATTCCACTATTGTGCATCCCCTTCTGTTTTTTTTACGATTTGACATTTTGGGCTATAAAAGTAAAAACATGTTTCATCACGATTTTATATACTATACTATAATATACTATGCTATATACTATACTATAACATAACTATACTATACTATACTATTAAATAAAATGTACTATTATGTAGAGCTGCACAATATACCGTTTCGGCATCAATATCGCAATGTGTGTGTCTACAATAGTCACATCACAATATATGCAATGTTAAGTTAGGATTATAATCGATCAACAATTAAATATACATAAGATTTGTGGAGTCATTGCAACGTATAACAATAACAGAGTGAAACTTTATCATTTGCATGTGTTTTAAAGGCATTTCAAGAAAGTGTAAAGCATTCGGGCACAATAACAAAAAGCATTTGTACCTTTTATGAAAAAACGTACAGATAGATAGATTTATCTATACAGTGTTATTTTACATTACTAAGTTTCTGTATTTGAATACTGTTTGACTCTCCAGAAAACCATAAAGAACTTTTTATTTACTTTTTTCTTAGCTCTATTGTAATTATTCCTGCAATTTTTTTTCATGATTTACACCCTTACAAAATAAACCCAACCAATCTAAATGAATGATTTTTCACAATCAAGTCATCTAGTGAAATTGTTTTCATATTGCTATATATATTGCAGCAAAACAAAATATTGCAGTGTCAGATTTTTCCAATATCGTGCAGCTCTACTATTATATACAGTTGAAGTCAGAATTTTTTGCTCCCCTGTTGATTTTTCCCCAATTTCTGTTTAACAGAGTAAAGATTTTTTCAACACATTTCTAAACATATTAGTTTTAATAACTCATTTCTATTAACTGATTTATTTTATCTTTACCATAATGACAGTAAATAATATTTTGTTAGATATTTTTCAAGACACTTCTATACAGTTTAAAGTGACATTTAAAGGCTTAACTAGGTTAATTAGGTTAACTAGGCAGGTTAGGGTAATTGGGCAAGTAATTGTATAATGATGATTTGTTCTGTAGACAATCGGGAAACAAAAATTCCTTAAAGGGACTAATACTTTTGACCTTAAAATGTTTTTAAAAAAATTAAAAACTGCTTTTATTCTAGCTAAAATAAAACAAGACTTTCTCCAGAAGAAAAATCATTATCAGACATACTGTAAAAAATTCCCCCTCTCTGTTAAACATCATTTGGGAAATATTTATAAATATATATATATATATATATATAAATATTTATAAAAGGAAAAAAAGCAAAGGATGGCTAATAATTCTTACTTCAACTGTATGTAAGAGCACAGTATTTCTGTGAGTTTCCCATTCATGTCAATACGAAGCACCCAATGGCTTGTCAGATGCTAAGCAATCAATGTTTTATAAATGCTTCACAATTTTTACAAATACTTCATATCCTCATGCAAAAGAGATGCAAAATCTACTTTTAAATGACAAGTGTTAAACATACTTTTTACCCGGGGTAAATCCAGTGTGAAAAGCCCTTAGGAGTTGTTTGGAGTGGCTTTAAGTTACAAACAAAATGAGGTGTGTGCCTGAGATTGACAGTGGTCCTTAAAATATAGACTTCATTATTATTATTATTGAGTAAAATACTATTTAATCTGATTATGCATAGCAGTCATAATTGGTTTCAGTTACCCTGAAACCCTTGAAATGTAACCACGGTTTTAAGTTTACACTTTAATCGGCTTAGTAGTAAAAGTCGACGTAAACAACACAGATTACTTATGTTTATGTGCCTGTACTGAAACGCTCTCTGTCAATGGACTCATTCCACGAACTTGGACTTGTGGTGATGCTAAATAAGAGTAGACTTGAAGGCATTTGTGTCTCTTGTCTGACTGGATTTTAATACAGACATAAAGAAACATTATGCACTTGAATGTTTAATTGTGTTGCTTCGTAAAGTATGATCCTTCACAGTCTGTGCAAGTTTTACTTTTATAAACCTTTATCTTGATCTTCCCTTGCCTGGGTCTGTTTTACATTAAGAGCTCGCAAGAGTAAGACGAGACACAGTTTCTCAGCCCTGGAGGAGAAGTGCAGAGAACAATGACCTAGAAAACATGGATTGAACTCTCTTTATCTAGAAGACATTCCAGACGAGTCAGAGAGGATCACTCACGTTACTAGTTTACAGGCACGTTTATTATTCAGTTTGAATCTTTTTTAACACTTATTTTAGTTAAATTTCAGTAAATGAAACTGGAAAGAGTTCTAACTGTAACAACTGTTTAACAGCTGTATGAGCAAGAAACTTGAAGTGAAACCTTAAAAATAGTTTTGTGGTTGTCATACTCTGGACCACATGGAGGATTCAGTTATTGGTGGTAGAAAAACAAAAACAGACCTAAATTAAAATAAAATATTTGATAAAAATATTGACGATAACTATTAAATCAGTTATTAAAAAACTGATTATAGGTTATAAAGCATGTTGTCTTACTTCAAGAACATATTTAATATATTTATGTTAATGTATATGTAATATAATGTTATGTATGTAAGTAAATGTTTAAAAACTTGAATATTGTTGGGTTTTAAAGGTTTAAGACACCCTGGAGTACTTTTTTTTTACTTTAACAGATTTGTGTGTGTTAAGCATCAGTTAAGACAATGTTAGCACCTGTCAGCTTTAATTGTAGGGAAAACTGAATAACTTTGAGCTTTTGTCAGCTAATTTCATCTTCTGGGTTTAAAATAATTTTGGGGGTGGGATCAAAATCTGTGACGTATCACGAATCTGCTAGTGGAATGATGATGCGTTGGTTTCTCATTATTCATAGCGAAGTTATCTAATCCTATGAGAAGACCCTGCTTCCTAATTATTCATGACTGCACATGCTTTCTGAAGGCAAGGCAGACTTGCCAAGCTGTTAACCCAATGACGGGGTGAGACCATGTCGGGTCAAATGTGTTTGTTTCCATAATCCATAATGCATTTTTTTTACCGCGATGGTGTTAAGACCGATACAGCAAAGCTGTTGCTTTACAGCAAGCATTTTTGTCAGTAGAACTAGAATGAGAATGGCGGACATGGTGGACTTTTGTCTTTTATCAGTTGAGTTTGTTACCATTCAGACACATTGCCTATATCCGTGCTACTGTGTTCGCCTATGTTTAAAATCCTCCAGATTACCGGCAGGACTAATGGTTGGAATAGATAGGGCAAGAGACCTGCTGCACTGCTCCACTGTGTCTGCATTTAAACCAGGGATTCAGGAGGAGAGAAGTCCTCCTCATGTATAGTGTTTATATAAACACAATTATCTTTATAATAATATAACAAATAGTGGTTATGTTTATATAAAATTACGAATAACATATGTAGTAGGACATTAAATGACTTACTGCTTATTTCTTTGCATTTTAACTTTGTAAACTATAAAATCATGAGCCTCACAATTTGTCTCATTTTGTGAGCCAGCCCATCACAAAGCATTTTTTGAAAATATTCTGAGGTTGACTTGAACTGAAAGAGGGGGGCTTCGTGGCCCTTTAAAGATTAAGTAATAGTCTAATTCATTTTGAAGGACAAACTTGTCGGGTCAGGATTTGCCTATGTAGATTTGGGTAAAAGTTATGTGTTTTATTACTTATTTATTGCCTTCTAAAACTCTATTCACACTGCACCAACAAACCCCAACATCGCATCTCAGACATTCCACAATCTCACCAATGTCAGTTGAACATGTTCATTCTGCAAAAACAAGCTCCAGCCAATGGCATCAGGGCTAACAAACTGATTCAGCAAAGTTTCTGCTGCCATTGCTCAGCACTGTCAATTGGCCTTAAAGGAATAGTTCACCCAGAATTTAATATCTGCTGTTAATTTACTTACGCTTAATCCATCCAATATGTTGATTTTTTTTTCAGTCAAACATTTAATAGAATTCTTAGCAGAAATTTTGGCACTTAGATAATATTAAAGAAGTCAATTGCTACTGGTACAGGCTAAACTAAATAAACTCCTGTAGTTCCTGATGATGCATTGAGATATTATGAAGCAAAGCAATTGGCCTGTTTAAGAAATTTAAAAGGGTGATCCACTATGATATCATATTTTAAACTTTAGTTGATATGTAATGTAGTTGTGCGAACATAAGCAACATTTCTGAATGTAACATGCTCAAAGTTCAATGCAAAGTGAGACATTGGCTTTTACAGTGTTAGCTTAGCAAAGCCTACAGCAAACAAAGTTTGGGGACTACAAAAAAATACATCCAGGCTGATGAGATCACAAACACTTCAGGTTATGCACACTCACCACGCGCACACACCCTGCGCAACAAAGGGCTGTGGCCAGAGACGCTGTAATGCTGTAATGTTATAGCAGAGAAAGCTAAAATGCTGTCCAAATGCTGCTATTTCCACAGAGCTTTATCTGTTTCTGTATTTGGGCTTCCAAAGGACACAACACAAAAAGAGAAGTGCTTACAATTCAAATGTTCCAGAGAATTATAAAAAATATATAGCAAGCATTTAACAAAGGACAGCTTTCAGGATCTCTCTCAGTTCAGTGTTGGATTCGGTTAAAACTACTATAACAGACGAAGCTGTGGGTTGTGAACCACAACCTGTAAGTATTTTTACTTGTTAAAATTGATCTATTACATGCACAGTTTCTAGCGTTAATGGTATGTTGTAGCAAGGTTGTAAACAAGGATGTAAACAACAGGAAATGCACCCCTTACAATTTAGCTACAAATTCATATTTATCAGCCAAACAGCTGTAAACAGCCGCAATCTTCAGCAGCGCTGTAGTGTCTCTCTATGTGGCCGCTTTCGGTGCGTTCTGCATCTCAAACAACAAACTTGCAAAAGATATGACAATGTTTTATGTTACAAATGCTTATTCCGAATATATATGAAAGACACTTGTTTAAGCTGTTAAGCTTAAGGTTAAGCTGGGTGCTGATACAGCTAACAGCTTCTCTGTTTACACAGTGCAAAAGCGTGTGCTTGTAGGGGCATGACGTGATGATGTAGAGCCAGTCCGGGAATCACAGCACATTATGTTAGCTGACCAATCAGAGCCTCTTGAGAGCAGGCCTTTCAGAGGAACTAGGAAATATGACAATCGTTTTCATGTTAGCTGAGTAGCTGTATATAATCAAAGTAAGATATATGAAAAATAACGTGATTTTCTACAAGTGAAGCATGAGCACACATTACTTTGCATCTTTTAAACATAACCAAACCTTAAAAATACTGTGGACCACCCCTTTAAAATTATTAAATTCCTGCCTTTTCGTTTAAATAAATCACAATTTTATAGTACCACAATTTCAAGTAAAATCTTTAATATTCTACTGAAAAAAATGGTGGATGGCATAAGGCAGAGTAAATTAAATATCAGCAAACTTCCTTTTTGTAAGTGTTACATCACCAAAACAGGTTAGAGAACATTTTCGAAAGAGGAAAAATAATCAACCATGTAAGGATCAACATGCTCTAGCCTCAGAGGTCCAATCAAGTGACCTCTTGAAGGAGACCATACCATTAGTAGTTTGTGTGCTTACTAGAGGAAAATCCAGAGCCGTCAATCTCTCACTCCACTTGAATTATTTATAAGAGCTAAAGTTAGGCTTCTCTTTCCACACACTGCCTGCTTCTCTTTTCTCATACGCAGCTCCTTAATCATGAAGAATTTATTCTCACACTCTAATCACTAACAAGCCCACATATATTGTACATGAAACAGTACTAAGAAGAAAAAAGGACTACAACATCTGTTTTCTAACTGGATCCATAAAGAATGATGTGATTCAACACAACTAATAAATGTATTAAAGGATCCTTGTGCACAAAGGATTATAGAAAAAGCAAATATTTTATTAGGATGTGCATTTATACATGAAATGAAATATAACAATATTTTTACATTAGTGTATCTAACTTTGTTACACACACACAAATATACAAATAAATATTCATAAAACTTCAAATAAGTTAAAATTATTTCACTTATGACAACTAAAATGTATTAGATGTGGATTCTTTAAAGCAATCTTGAATGTATGGTTATTCATTTTTGTAATTCTTTCAGTACAGTTTTTCTGTTGTATTTCTTAATACAATGTTGTTTGTTAGAAATGCAAAGTTGCTATTGTAGTATTATGAGGGTGGATCTGTTTTTGTGGTCAGCACAGTACATTAATTTTAGACACTTCCTTAAAATTTACCCACAATTAGTTTCAGTCCTCTGCTCAGTTCCATACTATTACAACAGATTGGGTCTACAGCAAATGTGACAATATAAATAAATATAAGGCATTGTCTTGTAAAAGTAGTATTTATCTTGCGCTTTATGCAATAACATTATTATAATACAAGGAAGCTTTATGTTCTCTTTAGCTGTAGGTCTGAACATAATACCAATACTTTAGCTTTTGGTCTTTGCCCTCTAAATTTTGGATCAAAATTATTTCAGTTTGTTTATTACTGTGTAAATACTGAACTAAAATAACCATTTTAATTCATTCTTACTCATAATAAAAAATATGCAAACATCCATAGATTGTCACTTGGGTAGTGTCCTTTAAACGTGTACTTTAGGACGTTCTTACACTAGATGATCTGAATCATCCCTGAACATGTTTTGCTCCCAAAAACCAGTTCTTTTGACTAGTATGATCACTTTGAACCATGTCCAAGCCCTTGTCTTCAAGTTGTTGGATCTTGATGCAGTATGCATGTACATATACTGTAGTGTATTTTTTTCTTATGTTTGTTGTAATAGTTTATAGTATGTATATAGTAAAACCTTGATAAGCTGTGCTTAATTAGGCTGGAGCTAAACCATTATCTATGGAAGACAATCTTGCAACCATTCTCCAAAAAAAAAAAAAAAAAACACAGGGCATTGCGCTTTTTCCAATGGTAAGTAATACATACACTCTTATCTCCCTGTAGTAGGCCCTCCAGGTGCAGGTTTGGATACCTGATTTAGAGATTTTAGATCTTATTAGGTCTTATTCATTCATTTATTCATTTTCTTTTCGGCTTAGTCCCTTTATTAATCAGGGGTCGCCACAGCAGAATGAACCGCCAACACTGGGAAACACCCATACACTATTGCATTCACACACATACACTATGGCCAATTTAGCTTATTCAATTTACCTACAGCGCATGTTTTTGGACTGTGGGGAAACCCATGTGAACACAGATGGAATATGCAAACTCCACACAGAAATGCCAACTGACCCAGCCGGGGCTTGAACCAGCAACCTTCTTGCTGTGGAGGTAATCATGCTCACCTTATTGATGAACAGGAATTGTAGCTTATCCGTTTCTTCAAAACAAAAACTTTTTGTGATGTAAGCATGATCAAGCACAAAATGCCAAAGTGCAATGTGAGTGCAGGAGCTAATCTTGTTAAGCAACTGTGCCTAGTATGAGTACATTCTTATTTACCTCTAAAGGGTACATTTTTGTACTCTAGTTGCTAATAGTGTGCTAAATAAGGTGGGGGTGGTGTGGAGAGACCCCCTCTCATGATTGTGAATCGCTTTGGGTGTATGGCCAGACAAAATAAATGCACTATATAAATACACATTACTTCATTCATTTTCTTTTCGGCTTAGTCCCTTTATTAATCTGGGGTCGACAGAGCGGAATGAACCGCCAACTTATCCAGCATATGTTGTACGCAGCGGATGCCCTTCCAGCTGCAACCCATCTCTGAGAAACATCCATATACACTCATACACTACAGACATTTTAGCCTACCCAGTTCAGCTGTACCACATGTCTTTGGACTGTGGGGGAAACCGGAGCACCCAGAAGAAACCCACGTGAATACGGGGAGAACATGCTACTTGCTTACAAAAATATTTCTCTGAGCACTCTGACAAGCTATTTTCCCTGACAGCATATAATGGAATATGTAATTGCAAAATTTGTTGACCCTGTAACAACAAAAATGGTGTGCATTTGTATAAAACAAGACAATAAAATATCTAAGCTGTGACAGGATGAAAACTGGATAACATCAAAAGGTTGCGCATTAAATTTATAATTATTTGGTTATCTTTCCTTTGATACAAAGTCCGGAGACCTTCAGTCTACAAGATTGCAATCCAAATGCCATTAAGAATACAAGTAGATATTTAGGTTTCTCTTATGTGTTTTTATAAAACTTCATTTCTTCTGCCAGTAATGCTAAGAGTTGGCTCGTCATGCACAATGACAGTTCACAAAATTGGTTCAAGAAACATCTGGATGTGATAAAAGGAGTCAAACCCAGTGCTGGTTTTGTTTAAGGGGTGGTGTTGCTGGTGAGCACTGCTGGGCAGAATCAGCGTCAAGTGGACTCCATGTGCAAAGGAGAAATGGAGACACAGATCGTTCAATTGCTGGCACCAAGGCAGGATCATGTACTTCTAAAACCGGGCTGTCAGGGCAGTTTGGTGTAAGTGGGGTTACTATAACTGACGGAACAGCAAGACTTCTCTCAGGCTGACCCAGATATGGGCCTCTGGCTAAAATATCTTCACCAGGGTTCCCCGTCAGCCCCTGTATCATTGCCGGGTGTGCCCGCTTTTCCCTGCGGTGCCGGAAGACAAGTATGAGCACCACAAGAATGACAATCAGGAGGAGGCAGGCCAGAAGTGGCAGGATGATGAGCAGGGGATCAGATGCAGGCCTTGGAAAAGATTCCATCCTCACTAAAGTATTTTTTGGAAAGGGGTCTAACTTGCCCATTGTGGTACGGGGCACATGTGGAACAGCAGATCTACTTCTTGTGTGATTCCCCCAATGCTTTCGAGGTTTCAGCTTTGAAGCAGTCCTATGTGGTCTACTTGTTGGATCTATATGAGATGGAGGGTACATGGGTAACATACTATTTGTTATGTTGAAAGTTGGAAGCTTGGTTGGCTCTAAAAGTATATGCTTCCCTGTAATGGGATCAAATGGTAATACTAAGTACACAAACTCGCCCATGGCAGGCTGAACATTGGCAGCCTTTAAAAGGAAAACAAATGAGTCATTAAGTGGATGGACCGTTGTGACGTTGTACCTGGCTGCTGTTGTATTGCTATAAATGGCATGGAAGTTTATGTTTTCTACAATGGCCACTCTCCCCTGTTCCACATCCCGGAATGAAAAGGACTCTACTGAGTGAGGGGCTCCTCCGAGGTCAAATGTGACCTTGACTAGTTTGCCATGTTTAGGTGGTTCAAGGATTTCAAAGATGGGATCGCTAGCACTAAGGGAAGCCAATTCTGTTGCATCCAGGACATCCTTTCTTAGCTTAACTGGAATGCCATCTGGGATCCTGACATGCTCTCCAATGTGAATCAGTGGCCTGACTGTGATGTTTACCACCTGGTTTGTCAGGTTACTCTCAGATGTAAAGACTGTGAACTCAAAGCTGTCTTGAGAGGATGATAGATCAGTCATGTGATAAAATACTCTGCCAGTGTGCAAGTCCTCTTGTTCAAAGTGTGTGACAGACTCTTCCATAACCATGATAGTCCCATGATTTGGTTGGGCTGTAACTAAATATCTAATGGATGCATCCCTCTCATTTGTGACTGCGGCCAGGTGCTCAAATGTCAAAGTCACTGTGGTCTGACCTTGCAACAGAGTCAGTCCAGTGTTGTTGACCACACTGATGGTGATATTCTCAATCTCTATGCTGAACAGCTTGTAAAGTGGTCTGTGGAATCCATCAGTAATACTGAAGTAAATGACCCCGGATGAGAGTTCCCCTTGTTGCACAAAATGCACCTTTCCATGATTTACATCAGCCTGGGTGAAATTCAGTGTAGACTTGTTAAGTTGACCCTCCAAAGCGAGGAAGCCATTTTTAGGCCTGCTGATTACAGTATAGTAAATCTCCTCAGGTGGAGTGTCTTGGTCCTCCACATAAAGGTTCTCAGTGTCCAAGGTCACAGTGTCCCCTTTGACCACTTTGAGTCTAGGTGATCCTGTCTTGAGCACAGGAGGTCGGTCATTAACAGGGGTCACAGTAATATTAAATATTTCAGATATCATATTGTCTGCATTCTGGGGACGTTGAGCAAGCTTTCCTTTGTAGTTTAGCCACACATTAAAAGTGAAGTTATCATGAGTGGTCTCTGAGTCGTCATGTACATATATGATTCCATGCTTGTGGAGGTTGATTTGAGTGAACTTTGGTCTTTCATGCGTCAGGTTCTTTTCACCTACAACAATTGTACCATGGTGGGGTGGAGAGATGATTTCATACCAGACCTCATAGAAATTACGTTCATCTTCATCTAACATTCCCAAAAGGTTGGAGCCATCCAATTTTGATTTATCAATGAGAACACTGCTACCCTCAGCGACAACAGCTCCTAAATGACAAATATTAATAAATTTATAAAAATATTAATAGTATGAAGGCAATCATATTAAATTTACTAAGTAGACAATAAACACCAAAAATAAAACAAATTACCTGTATTTGTATGCAGTGCACTCCTATGCACCTGGTCAGTGTTTTCATAAGAGATGTGGATATTAAAGGTGTGAGCTTGAAGGAAGGCTGGGGGGCATGACGCGGTGAAGGTAAAGGAATCTGTAGCAGCCCATGCAACAGGTTTAGTCTGTGCATACAGCACAGCACTTTCTTTCACCTGAAATAAAATGTTATTTGGATTGTTTTTGAGTGAGAATAATCACATAAATGACATTTAAAGGGGCCATGAACTGTCTTTTTAAAAATGTGTACTGTTCTTCTAAGGTTGCTTAAATTTTACATTAAAACTGTATACATTATAAGTATTTTATTTTCTGCTTTGAACCCTCTTCTCATTTTAATAGACTTGACAGTTTGTAGACCTGACCTAACCTCCCAATGTTATGGTTTGTGCATATTTGAAACTTTTCATTGCTTTAAAGATTAAGTCTATTAAGGACAGTTGTGTGTCCACTAATGTAAACTACATGTATGTTTGGCATCCTTCACAGATGGACCTAGAAGTGATTTAAGATAAAAATACATAATCACTGCTCATATTATATCAAACGATTTGTATTAGCAGACAAAGCAGTTTAATGGTTTGGTAAATAGTTACAATTGTGCGGTGGAAAATTATAGTCAGATCCAATATAGTCGACACAGCATTGTTTTTGTTTTCGATCTTTCTGTAAATCCAACATCAAATTGTGCCTTGATTGTAAATGTATCTGCGGTAAAATTAATTTAAAAAATGACCATGTTTTTCCTGAGACCTTCTGTGAATTTATTAAAAATAACATTTATCCACTCCTTCCAGATGTTGGACCAGATGGACTTGGCATGGCAGAGCATTTAGTTTTTTTTCTGAGCCATGTTTATTGTTTCATTTCTGCATAGCCCTACATTTGACTCTCTTGTTATTTCCATATTACCAAATTATTAGGTGGGCTAAACAGGAAGAGATGTAGTAAGACGCACTGATCCTCTTCTATGGGGGTTTAGCCACACTATTACCTGTGGCAGATTCTTTTTTCACATTTCTTTTTGCCAAATGTACAGATACAGCCGTCGTGTACAGATTTGCTTAAGTTGTTTCGGGAAGTAAAGAAAAACAGAAGATCTCATAAATACCATGTTCTGGGTGAAAGACGAGATTTCTTTTGTGGAATTTTCTGCTTGTTTCCAAATTAGGCTGCCCAATTTTGGAGGTGAAGTTACTGTGTAGGTGATGGTGCGGTTGCCATAAATATCATCATAGTCATTTGTGAGAATCAGCAGCTCATCTTCAGAAATTAGCTTTGAAGAACCTGTAGAAGAAGACAAGAAATGCATTTCTATATATCACACAAAAAATAGTAGGCTAGTCTAAGCTTCACTTCCTACAAGCCGAGCCAGCTGCTGCAGTCTGCTACAGCATCTGGTCCTTTGGCTAATCTACCTCTTCATGTGAAAGACACCCTAAATATCCACTTCCTACCAAAAAATTTAACGGTTTTAACTTTGAAAACTAAATATGTTCTAGTAAAAAGAAACATTTTGGGTTTAAGCAACAGGAAAAAAAGAAAGGCTGAAAAAACAAACCTGGGAAAACTTTGAGCTCTTCATTTTTCTCTACGCTAATGATCAGAGATTGGGCAGTAATGCTGAAGATTTGCCTAGGAGCAAAGTTCAAACCATCATTGACTTGAAAGTGAAATCCTCCAGACATAGCACCTGTCAAAATATAAGTACCACAAAGTTATTGAGAGGTCAAGCTAAATGAGTTCTCAAATTGCATGAGCAGTTCTGTATTGGCAACTGAAAGATAATTTATCAGGTAAACTAACCATTATGTACAAACACCAGCTGGCCATGATTGATATGCTCTTGAGTGAAGTTCAGAACTGGCCTAGAGGGGGCATTCTTCAGGGCCAGATGCCCATTATTTGGTGGAGTGATGATGAATTCTAGGCTCTCAGGAGGAGAATCTGGATCCTCAGCACTGAGGTCTTCATTAGTTATTTCTGTCACAGAACCTTCCCACACCTTATAAAAGAAATGAGATGTTGTAATGTAGAGTGAGCTTTAACATTATTACTGTATTAACTTTTTTTTAACAGCAGGAAACATTTCAGAATGTTTACTGAGCCTCCTGCTGGTGGAATTGGGCATTTGAAGTCTTTGCCTCCTCGCAGTTAAAGCTAATTTCACCAGTGATCTGTTAAATAATCTTTTCATGATGAAATTACTCTAGCTTCCTCTAGTATTTTTATTTGGGACTGCGAGTAAAGCAAACTGTACGGGGCATCTAAATAAGTTAACTTGTTTACTATTTTATCTGCTTACACTTACTGATGGATTTGAATTAGTTACTAATATGTAGATACCGCCACAGTGAAAGCACTTGTACCTTTATTTCTGAGATTGTATGTGTAAGTTAAACTTTAAAACACTTACCTTGAGAATCCTGTTGACAGTTATAATTGGAGATTCATCGTTTATGGGTGTTATCTCGACATAAACCACAAAAGGCAAACTTTGCTTCCGAATATCTGTATCATTGGCCACCACTGTAAAATGATCAGCCACTGTCTCACTTCCATCATGGACATAGAAAATGAACCCTTGTTCAGCCTATGGCAACACAAAAAATACAGTGTGGTTCTCTACCAAACATTTTATAAATACACTTGTATTATATATTTTATTAATATATATGAAATGTATTAAAGGTATATGGAAATGGGATATCAAAAATGTAAGACAATGGCAGCAGCACACTGATGCAAACAAAACGAACCCCTGTGGTTTCTGGTAACACTTTAAGGACTTTCAAAGCAAAATGACTGGCCCTTGTTACAAACTGGACTTTAATATACCTCAAAATATTGTCAGGAGCAATTGTTATTATTTTAAATTTCCTTGTATGTTCTTTTTTAGTACTCTTTAAGTGTCAGTAACTGTAGACTTGCATTTTATGAATCTAAGGACCTGCAAATTTTCATTTTTTTGATCAAATACCCCCTAAAAGGTGTTTAAAGGTAAAACTCACTTGAGCTCTTGTGAAAGATGGAATGGGTACACCAGGGATTCTTGAATGTTCAATTCGACCATGATGGGGCCCCTCGGTTACAAGATAGAAGATTTGAAGTCCATGAAAGTGTTGGTTGACGACTTTGATAATGTTCTGAGTGAGAGCTTTAGAGGAACCCTCTATGAGGGTCATATTGGACACCTCTAGTGGGATGTGCAAGGGGATAATGTCCACTACAACTATAAGATCATGGAATGTTAGAATGCCATTGGTTACATCGAGTGAGAAGGAGTCATTAACATACCCTTTCTCTGTCTGAACATATTGAACATGCCCTTCATTAATATCATCCTGTGAAAAGCTCTCTATGGGACTCTCCTGGCTGCCATGGTAGTGACTTTCTTCCACCATAGATAGCCTCAGAAAACCATGAGCGGGTACCACCTTCACAGTATACACAATCTCGTGAGGTTTGTTATCCTCATGAATAACCTGAAACAAACCACATCAATTATACAATAATCTACATTTCATAACCAAATAATTTAAATATGTTTAAAAGCAAAACTAACCTGGAGAACTTCCTTGGTGATTTTAACAGGCTTTCCTTCCTCCACCAAGATTGGTTTATTGTGAATGACTGTTGGGGGCTGCTGATGACTCTCAAGATACACCTTAATGTCCACACTTACATCCAGATGCAGACCTTTCACCTTGCTGGTGATGTTAAAAAAGTCCTCCAGGATTTCGCTGTCATCATGATGATATATTACATGACCCATCTTTAGGTCATATTGTGTGAAAGTATTTGTTTTGATTCCATTGCAGTAAAGAGTCCCATGGCTTGGTGGTAGAAAGACCTCAAAGACCACTTCTTCATCATCCCTGACATCCATATTAGTGGAAAAACTGAAATTAGCAACTCTTAAAATGGCTGCCTGCCCTTTCTGTACCAAAAGACCTGTGTTGTTTGCCACTTCAACAAATGGATCCTGGGCTGACACTTCAAGTACTGTTGATGTGTAGTGTTTGCTGTCTGATATGAAGAGGACAAAGCGACCATAACTTGCTCCTTTGTGAATAAACAGCACTCTCTTCTCTTCTAAGTCCCTCTGATGGAATTGATAAAGCTTGTGTGAGGTGTCATTTACCAGGACTAGCTCACCCATGGGAATCTTTCGTCTAGTATAAAGCAGATCTTTGTCATCAAAGTCTGTGTCTGGATCATGGTAGCACAAGTCTTCCAGTGTAAGTAACCGCTGGCTGTTATGCACCACATGGAAGACTTTATCCACAACACGAATCGGTTTCTCATCATTAACCAGCTGGATGGAAACATTAAATACACCCTCCGTGCCGAGTGTCTTATTTTTTAGAGAGCCAAAAGAAGCCACGAACCTGAATGCATCCTGTGTGGTTTCACTATCGTCATGGACGTACATTATGCGTTCATCCAAAATGTCCTGATTAGTGAACTCTGTTATGGTGTCATTGCTTGAAGAGGAATTGGAAAAGTTTATTTTCTGCAGTATCCCATGTTTAGGGATGTTAGTAACAGTGTAGTGTACCATTCTGGAGCTGGCTGTCTCTGAAAAAAGCATTGTTTTAGTAATGACCTTGCTCTCCCCTTCCAAGACAGAAAGTCCATGATTACTTAAAATTATATCATGAATATCTGCTTTAATACTGATTTTGAACTCATGTATCCCTGACATGGCATATTTTGAAAAAACTTGAAAGTGAAACATGTCCCTTGCATCATCATGTGCCTTTTCTAAGAGCTCATATTGTAACTTGTGATTAGTAATGTAATCTTGGCTAAAAGTAGAATTCCTTTTTAAAGTCTTATTATCAAGAAGAAGATGTCCTTTCCTTGGTAATGTCAACAAACGAATGTGAAGGTCATTTTCAGAAAGTCTTGCACCCTTGGTGACAACATGGAATTCTTGAGGTGTCAATGTGACTTTTTGTTTACCCTCTATCTCAACCTTATTTTTGATGATTCTGTATCGTATCCAGCGTACTCTAATCAGAAATAAAAACTCGTCAGTAATGACTGAGCCAACTGTGGCTTTGCATTTGAAACGGTCTGTGATATTACTTTGCTGTGTCCCATGGAAGGTGCTGAGATATCGGAGACGCTCCTTTTCCAACAGTTTCTGTGTGAATGTACTTGTTTGCTTCCACTGCCCACTTGAATGAAGCCTTTGCAGCTCACCATAGACTGGTGGCACTGTGATGTCATAGCGAATATCCACTGCTTGTTTAGGGACATTCACTTGAATAGCAAGATTTTTGTTACTAATAAAGGTTGCATCACCTTGGATTACCTCGACTCCAGTATTGTTGGTGACCTTGTATTCTAGGGAAATAGCAATGATCCTGAATACTACAGTGTTGCTTACCTTGTCCCCATCACTCACTCTAAGTGCCATTTTGGAGTTCTTGACACCTTTGTGCACATAATTCACTTTACCCTGCTCTAGATCACTTAGGGAAAATGAGGTCACTGCTTTGCCTGGGTGTTCATCAATTTCTAGAAACCCGGAGTTAATAATCAGGTTTCCAAGCACTGTAAACTTGAGATCTGTGGAATTAGTGTCAGGGTCGATGACTCTGAGGACATCTGTGCTCAAATGACGTCTTGAGTGCTCCACCATAA
Source organism: Danio tinwini (assembly GCA_903798205.1). Lineage (NCBI taxonomy): Eukaryota > Metazoa > Chordata > Actinopteri > Cypriniformes > Danionidae > Danio > Danio tinwini. The sequence goes on along the minus strand of CAIGQZ010001492.1, from coordinate 2,675,036 downwards.
TGAAGAGACTGCCTTCTGGGAGACTAAGTTCAGGAGCATCATTGACAGGTGTGATACTGATGTTGAATCTGTGCAGGCGGTTCCCTTTGAGATAGCTAGGCACTTCCTTTTTGCTGCTGGTCAAGATAGAAAACATGAAAAAATCAAATAGGTCCTCAGATCCTCCATGGACATACATGACCCTTTTGTGCCAGAGGTCCAGCATACTAAAAGTGTTCTCACCCAAATCAAAGTCAACATCCAGTCGGAGTTGCCCATGGACTGGCTGCTCCTCAATACGAAACATAATCTGTGACAGACGGATCCCAATCTTACGGAAGTCTAGATTAATCTTAATGTGTTTAGACTCAAGCGGTGCTCGACCACCTTCAAGAACCTCCAAATCTTTGAGTAAAAGAAAATTCCTTTTGTCCAGCTCAGCTGGAACATCTGTATAATTCTCAGAATATAAGGCAATAGTTGATGGACTTGCAGTAGTAGGACCAAAAAGCTTTTCTGGTTCACAACCAACAGATATGTCCTTGGTAACCAATGCTTTTGGAAGGCCCATCCTTTGGTAATTAACTCTGATATTTCGAAGACAGCCTTTAAATGACCCTCCTGCTATACGCTTGCCTAACATAGACAGCAGTCCATTCTTGCGGACATCTGTGTAAGTGTTGGCATCCACCCCTCCTAGAAAAAGAGGCCCAATAAACTGTAATGCACTGGCATTTATTCCAAAGCTAGAATTGTGCATCTCCAAACCAAGAGTAAACTGAAGATTCAAAGGAGACAGATATAGCCGCAAAATGTGCCATGCACCATCATTGACGACCATCAATGAACGCAATACTGTTTTGGTTGCACCTATTTTTAGGATGGCAACAAGGTGACCCTTATGGATCTCCAGGGCAATGTAGTCTCCTTGGCCAGCAGAGCTGTATAAAAAGATCCCCTCTGAATATACTGTCCGAAGTTCACATTCAAATACACCTTCTTGGGGTACGTCCCATGTTGGCAATGACATGTACGCTTTGGAACTAAAGAAACTTATTGAATTGTTGACAGTTGCTGAAAATTCTGGACTGCAACCAAGTGACACTTCATGAATCGTTTTGTATCCAGAGTAAGGCCTAAGAGACGACAGAAGGTTATGCTCATTGAAAAGAACCTCATCCACACACCCTCGAAAGCCAAAAGAAGAATCATCTGCTGAGAGGTAGGATTTGTCCAGATCTCCAACACCTCCAACAAAAAGACCCTCCTGCACGTCCAGCTCAAGGTCAGGTCCTGGCATTTTTACAGTTGTTACAGAGTTTTTGTCCACAGTCAGTGTAATGTTTTCATGGTCATGCTGAAGTTCTACTGCATGCCAGGTCAGATCATTCAAAGGGATACCCTTCTCAGAGCGAGCAGTCCGTTCCCCAGATCCAAACTCAATCCGCACCTGACAGAGATGGACAGGAGATCTTAAAATTAATATATAGGAAATAAGTTTTAATCCTGTATTGCTAAGAAACTCATACTAATTTAGCTGCAGGTAACAGAGACACCATGTCAGTAGTGCTCAGCATGAAAAGACCTGTCAGCACAGTGATGCGTGTGGAGGATTAGACCGTGAACAGGCTTTTTTTGTCTGAAAGCAACAAGAAATCACTTGCCTTTTGTTTTTGCCAAAGGGCAAAAATATCTGTGCTGAGCAGTAAAACATTTTTTTTTTTATGTTTTTGACTTATCAATGAAATGATTATACTTATAAAAGATTTCACTCTTTTTTTTTTTGCCAAATGCATATGAGTAATGTCAAACATATTAATAAGCTGTTAAATATTGCAAACATAAAATTACATCAAATTAAGTAAAAAAATTATATGAAGACCTCTATTCTGCCAGAATGCAGCCCGACCCAGAGGAAGTCCTTCTCTCCGGCTGCCAAGAACAGCAGTCCACTGGATCCAGAGGTTCGAAACCGTACATGGATAGACGTCTGACTTGACAACTCGACTGTTTTCAAATGCACAAAACCATCTCCATAGAAAGAAGCTACAAAATAATCATTAAGGGTATAACACATGATTCTTCTGTTTTATTATTATATACTGAGTACAGCACATACATCACATTACACATTTTTCCAATTTTGCATTGTCCAAGAACAAGTTCCTCTGAACAAAGTGCCAGAGGATAAGAAGTTCAGAAATTAAGTGTAGTTTGTCAAAATGACTGACACAAATACAAACATCATTCTTTAAAACAATGTGTCCGTCTCTCCTTCTATATGCATGGACTATTTCAACATATAGTAACATGCCTGCTAATGTCCCCAGTAAGTTAGAGTTTGAACAATTTTGTGCCAGCTAAATGCCTAAAGCAGTTTAGACTAAGTGCTGTTGTGACTGCAGCTCTCTAAATCTTTATCAGAATTCAATTAATGCATTTGAATGCACTGAATGCCTTTTAAGAGCACAATAGCACATCTTAATTTATAGAGCACTGTGTCAGAGTCAATAGGAATTAGCACAGTGACTGGGTATGAACTTGTTCATCAGAAATGCTAACCTATGGAGTTAGTAGCAGTGGGTAATTTGCAGAAGTTATTTGATTAATCAGGCTGTGAAGCAGATTGTGAAAGCATGTCCTAACTACTGAATAAACTAACGCAACTGACAGTAAATGATAAACAACCTTATGCACCTTTGAGAAGGAACAAAACATAAAAGTTGTTGCATAACAATTAAATATATTTTACCTATTTAAATAAACTTAATATCTCAACTTCAACAGAAAAATAAATACGCACACAAAAGAATTACATAATCAAAAGCACTGATCATATTTTTGCAATGCCTAAAAAATAAACATTGCAATTCACATTGCTGTCTCTTTTTAGCTTTGGACTACATGGGGGAGGTCGCTATCATTCATGCTGCAGGTAAACAAAATTAACTTGGACTGATCGGATTATATCTAATCCCATATCAGACATGGACAGAAGTGACTTTGTACAGTGAGGTATTAATCACTCCCAACACCTCACTATATATACAAACTCTTTAATATTAATATTTTCTGTAGTTAGAATAAATAAATGTGCCATCTGAACGAACTAATTAGCAGCTTAAATTATATTTGGATGATAATACAGATGTATAAACTTCTGAAGCTACAACAAAACTATATTCGGCGTGTTATTATTATTGTTATTATTAGTCTTAAATGAACACTTATGTTAAGTTAAATTACGCTATATTCAATTGAACTATGTCAAATTGTGGTCTACTGACACTCACCTCCGAAAGCCTGTAAAGCAGTCCAAGTGAGGAGCAAAAACGCGCGCCACAAAAACTTCTTCTCAAGGGGAATGTGAATCCACATGTTTTATAGCATTTCGGGTCGATTTATATGTCTTATTGGTCTAATATTCTCCGAAATACTTCCATTGTGCGACCTAAATTATTGTTAACTTTAAATCACTACCTGCAAATCTGTCCACACATGAACGTGATGGGCGTGTGACAGGTTACTCCGCCCCGTTCATGCATATTCATAAAGCTCACGGAATAATTACAAGAAAAAAAACACTATAGTCTCAAATATTGCTGCCTCCTTATCCATTATTCAGTATGCTTGCACTTAGCGAGGTTTTGACATCTTTTAAAAGCTGAATCTGCTTTTAGGATTTGTAACTTTTTAAACTTTACCACTTCACTCATATATTAGTAAACGCATATTACAAAATAGGCATCGATTGAATTTCTACATTTACTGATGTGTTTGACTTGCTGTATTAACAGAACTACCTTCTGCTTGTCAAAATAATCTAATTATTTCTACAATGACCACTAGAGGGCGCAAGAACACTACAAACTGTCGAAAAACATTCTGATTTATCATTAGGTGATTTAGGACTAATAACGTCGCTTCATTTGTAGCATGAAAATAAGTATGTAGGCTACTTATGAACGTCTGACTGTTTTATTGATGTGTGTGTGAGGGTTTTTTAAGTTACTTGAAGTCAGTCAAAAGACATGCTGTAGCCTATACACTTCCACAAGGTCTCTGTTGCTAAAATAGACCTACTGAAAAGGTGTTTTAACTATGAGTAATTTACAGTAATTTCACAGTCATATCAATATTTTACCAGTAAATCACAGCACCATTATATAGGCATATCGCAGTGTTGTTTTTGTGAGGAAAAACATAAAAGGAAAAATTATCCGGCAACACTCAGTCATATGTAGATACGCCAATAAAAGCAATGATAAGATGTAAGAAGAATTTATTATATGAACATTTTAGGCTCAGTGAGCTACAGTTTTGACGCCCGTATTTAAATGCTCGAGCTTTTTAAAACTAGATGAATTCTGAATGGCTTGTTTATAAAGTATTTATTTTTTATTTTATTTTTTATTTTATTATTATTCATTCTTTTCCTAGCAACAATTAATTTCCTAGGACAACAATTAATCTATGCAAGTAAATCCACTCCAAATTTTGATAATTGTCAATTAAAGTTTGACCATTTGCTTTTCTTTTTTTTTTCTTCAATAACAAACATACAAAATACGGTCTTACACACAAAAAGACAATAATAGTAAGATAGTAACAATGATAATTACTTAACAGATTAGCTTAAATAATATTTTGAACATATAAAACAGTAAAAAAATAAAGAGACACAAAATAAAAATTAAACAGAGATACATAAATAACACAAACGCAGCAAGAGGAAAGAAGAACTTGTAACCGTGATTTTCCTAAATAATTATCATAATAATCCAAGAAGGTGACGCGGTGGCACAGTAGGTAGTGCTGTCGCCTCACAGCAAGAAGGTCGCTGGTTCGAGCTTCGGCTGGGTCAGTTGGCGTTTCTGTGTGGAGTTTGCATGTTCTCCCTGCGTTCGCGTGGGTTTCCCCCACAGTCCAAAGACATGTGCTATAGGTGAATTGGGTAAGCTAAATTGTCCGTATGTTTCCCAGGGATGAGTTGTGGCCGGAAGGGCATCCGCAGAGTAAAACATGTGCTGGATAAGTTGGCGGTTCATTCCGCTGTGGCGACCCCGGATTAATAAAGAGACTAAGCCGAAAAGAAAATGAAAGAATGAATAATCCAAGAGTCCATCACTTTTCTTGTTTTTAACCAGACTAAGAGATTTAATAAAAACATCAATTTCAATTAAAATGTGAAAAAAGGCTGCAAATTCAAGAATTTTTGTTTGGGAATAAAATATTTTCCATACAAAATTAAAAAGTTAATAATGTAGTTCTCTGGTATATCGGCTTTACCTTTATAGTAACAAATAATATCTTGTAGTTGAAAGGGTCTGGAAGAAGCATAATTACCAGTATATGAAGATGTGATAAGCTATTCCAAAAGCTTTTTGTGTTTTCACACTAAAAACATATATGAATCAGGATTTCGTCTTCAATTTTACAAAATGAGCATGAAATATCAACTTCCATATACTTTGCCAAAGTACTTTTTATTGGATGTATTTTATAAAGAATTTTAAAATAAACCTCTTTTGTTTTATTGGGAATGCAGTACTTATGAGGTAATAGCCAGGCTTTTTTCCAGTCTATTAGGTCAATGACCATTTGCTTCCCAGTGTCGGCCCTTCTCTGTTGACGTCAGTTTGACGTCTTCTGTCACAATATTCTTAACCACGCCCCTTTAATGTTTGTTTATTGTTCACCAGAGGTTTTTGGAAAAATGGCTTTTAAAGTGACTCCACTAATACTGTTTCTCTGCGTCATAAATTAGCCAAGTTTTGGTGTGGCTGTTCTGATACATGTAGAACAGTAGGCTTTATTAGGTATCATTAATGTTAGGTAGGCTACATGTTAACCATAGACAGGTTTCCCAAGGATCAGGGAATTTCTGAATAATCATGTCATTTTAAAAGGTCTAGCCCATTCCGGACATTGAAAGTCTGGGAAATTTTATATATATTTTTGTCCAAGTCATGGAATAACAGATTTTTTTTTTATTTGTTTGTTGGTTTCGTTTTTAGTTTTTATCAAAATGTAATTTTTAAATTTTATTTTTAAAGTATTTTTATATCGTGCCGTATATTGTCATGGTTATATTTTTTCAGCTCTATTTTATTCCTCATCAACTGGCAGCTATTTAAGTCACTGATTGTATCTGTTAAGTAAGTATAACATTCATTCATTCATTTTCCATAAGGCTTAGTCCCTTATTTATCAAGGGTCGCCATAGTGGAATGAACCGCCAACTTTTCCAGCATATGATTTTTGCAGCAGATGCCCTTCCAGCTACAAGCCAGTGCTGGGAAACACCCATACACTCTTACATTTACACCAATCTAGTTTCTCCAATTCACCTATAGTGCATGTCGTTGGACTGTGGGGGCCATCCAATCGAGCCATCCAATTTGGGAGATGGAGCACTTGGCAGCCATGCAAACAGTAGGCTAAACCTGATGTATGTTATCAATTGTTGTTATTCTCATAGTGGATATTAAAGTCATGCAAATTTAGTATTAAAAGTGACAGCGCAGCTTTTTTTTTTATTATTATGGAAATCTGGCTTTGATGGAATGAACACAATAAATGGCCATGGCTACCGGTTTGCAACATTCTTCAAAATATCTTCTTTTGTGTTCAACAAGGGAAGGAAATTCAATCAAGTGGAGACTTTTTTGAGTTTTCACTCGAACTCATTCATTCATTTTCTTTTCAGCTTAGTCCCTTTATTAATCAGGGGTTGCCACAGCGGAATGAACCACCAACTTATTCAGCATATATGTTTTACGCAGCTTTTACCCTTCCAGCCGCAACCCATCACTGGGAAACAACCATACACTCTCAATCACACACTACAGACAATTTAGCTTACCCGATTCACTTATAGCCCGTGTCTTTGGTCTGTGGGGGGAAACGGGAGCACCCAGAGGAAAGTCATACAAACATGAGGAGAACATGCAAAATTCACACAGAAATGTCATCTGACCCAGCCGGGGCTTGAACCCACGACCTTCTTGCTGTGAGGTGACAGTGCTACCCAGTGAGCCACAGTGCCACCCACTATCTCATACTACTTAATCAAACAACATTTTGGCCCGATTTTGTTCAAAATGACATCACACCAGTTCATTCTTTGATTTCACTTAAAGTATAATGGAGCCTTTACACCTTTCATAATTTAGCATTACAAAATAACATGATGGGGCTCAGTTTGCCTTTAACACACACACACACACACACACACACACACACACACACACACACACACACACACACACACACACACACACACACACACACACACACACACACACACACACACACACACACAAAATCTGTTGTGCTGCTGAATCATCTTAACACTTATAAATAGCATCCAGGGAAAACATGTTTGTTATTGCCAAAGCTTTAAAAACCTGTTGTTTGTGTGAGTGCCGGTGAAGTGGCCAGGATCTAGATGAAGGGGCCGAGAAACACAGCAGGTCAGCACTGGGGCAGTTTGGAGAAACTGTTGACTGATCCGTTTCATTTTGAATGTTTGTAATTGTTGAAAATGACCACGAGCCAGGCCTGTATCCTGTGATATCGAGCAGTGTGTTCTGGGCCATGTGTTACTGCCATTAATTTGGCTGTGGTGGGTGGAGTTCGGCTGCCTTTTCAGGAAAAACATATGGATCATTCTGACAAATGCAAATATGTCTTCAGTTAAGCTTGTTCTAATCTTGCATGGAACAACCTATATGATAAGACAAACTGAAATGCACAGTTTAGATATTTTAATGCACTGTAAAACCCAACAGTCAACTTCATCAAATTAAATGAGAGTAGTTAACTAAAAATAGTTTTGAACTTAGTGTTGAAGTATGAGTTAATGAAATACCTCATTACTTCAACTTAAATGGAGTAAGTTCACAGTACTCAATATAGACAGTACTCAAATGGTTTGCAGCAATCGGTTTCCTCAAACAGTTTGAGTTCCCTTAACTCATTGGGTTTTACGGTACTCAATTTGTTTGAGTTCTCTTCATTTATCGGGTTTTACTGTGCTCAAATTGCTTTGTTTACTCAAATGGATTAAGTTCACAGTACTCATTAGGATTAGTTTTTGAACTTAAATGGTTTGTATCAATCGGTTTCCTCAAATGATTTGAGTTATCTTAACTTTTTGGGTTTTTACAGTGTGGAATATTGCAGTGCTAATTTGTGTCTTTATTTGAATAAAATAGAATCGCAAATCTTCTTAATTGATTTAATTTAAAATACTGACTAAACTAATGTACAAATGCACAATTATAATATTGTAAAGCATCCTATAGAAAATATTCATTTAAATGAGAGATTTGTGGGGGGTGTACTCACATGCTGAGCACTGTAAAACCATATTAGGACAACTGTTTTGTTTGACATTTTTAATGTTGTTATAAAATGTAAATGAGTGATTATACAATTAAATACAAAGTTCCAACACAGAAATCAGAATTTTGGATAAGGTTTAGGTTTAATTAAATTATTGTAAACAAGAAAATATTGATGCCAAAAAGCATTACTTCTTGTTAATAAAAGAAATTTTTTTCAAATTTTAACCGAAACAAAACCGTTAGAACATAAACTACAACAGTAAAGTTTTGTGTAATTAGGTGTTACTAAAATTGAAAAAATAATAATAATTTTGGGGACTGCACGGTGACGCAGGGGGTAGCACGTTCACCTCACAGCAAGAAGGTTGCTGGTTCAAGCCTCGGCTGGGTCAGTTGGCATTTCTGTGTTTAGTTTGCATGTTGTTCACGTGGGTCTCTTCCAGGTTCTACGTTTTTCCCCACAAGTCTGAAGACATGCGGTACAGGTGAATTGGGGAGGCTAAATTGTGCGTAGTGAATGTGTGTGAATGAGAGTATATGGGTGTTCCCCAGTGATGGGTTGCAGCTGGAAGGGCATCTGCTGTGTGTGTGTGTGTGTGTGTGTGTGTGTGTGTGGTACAGTACATATATTCAAACCTAAACTTCTGTAACATTTTATACAATAGTTAAAGGTATACTACAACTTAAATCTACATATGCAAATAAACAAAATGCAACAAAAGAAACATTAAAGTTGTGTTCCACTAATAGGCATGGGCCGGTATAAGATTCTGACAGTATGATAACCTTGGATTAAAATATCAGTTTCACGGTATTGTGATTACTGCTCTAAAATATATATATATATATTTTTTTTTTTTAAATGTCTGGGTAAAAAACAACTTTTCCCCCCTTTGAACACAGTATATTTTATTTTGAGAAACATTTATAATATTTTGGAACAGTAAACATGTCAGGCTAAATAATTCATATGAATCATTGACTTCTGCTCTCTTTATTAGTTTCAAAAACACAGATTTCTTGACAATTTAAAAAGGCATCTCTTTTCTGCTGGAGATACTGGTGTCATAAAAACTTGAAACAAAACATAAAAATATGATTTAGTTTTAAAACCTTGACTTTTCCAAACCGATTATCATCCCATGCCTATCCACTAGTCCTAAATTAGGCAGATATGAAAATAACCCAACTGACATTTGCTTTGCCTGCACTGTTAAACCTTACCAGGCTTTTTTTTTTTACAGTAGAACACTGTTGCCAGTGAATTACTGTAAATAAACCATTACAGTGACTAACTGGCAACAGTGTGGCCAGTTAATTACTGTAATAAAGCAGTAGCAATAACTAACTGGAAACTGCTTACAGTTAGGCCCAATCTAAATTCCATTTTTGTACCCCTACCCCTTCCCCTTGGCCCTTACAACCGAGGGTTAAGCGGAAGGGCTTCAAAACGTAGCCCTAAGAATTGGGACAGCACTTCAACACCTGCACACGTCATCATACATCATCGCAATCTCTTGCTTCATATGAGATCAGATGATCGCGACTGCTGTAGTTATTCCAGTTGTGTTATTTTTTGGTATTTATCTTCAGGAAATCACTGAAGGCATAGATTATGTTATCATAACCATCTAATGTGGCAATAAGATCGTAACTATACTGCGCATTTACACAGTGGCCATATTCATCTATAACTATAAGGTAATGTTAATTTTGCCGAATCACTGTGCTTATCACTAGGTGACAAGCTGTTATAATACGCTGAAAGCATTATGTAAATAATATATATAATATGTAATCAATCTAACTTATTTCTAAGACAACGACAAACTCTGAACCGCATTGGATGTCATTTCCTCGCTGTAAATGGTAGCGCTCCCGTTTTTTTCTGCCACCTCCCTGCGCGCGCATCCTGAATGTTTACAAACATGGTAATTGGTCTATACTGCCATTGTGGCAGGTGTATTCTGGGAAATTTTCTTACCCCTTGATTTCGAGTGTGCTCCTGAAAAATCTTCGTTCAAAGGGGTGTATACCCCTTGCCCTTAGCCCTACGCCTTTAAGCTAAAGAGAATTGGGACACCACTACCCCTTGACGTGAACGTGCAAAATGAGGGGTAAAGGGAAGGGCTAAGGGGTAGAATTGGGATTGGGCCTTAATTACTGTACTGTAGTGTTACAACTCACAGCATTATACTGCATACACATTAATGGTATGTCATTTATAGTTATTGTAGTGTTACTAAAATGAATCAGTATTCTTAACTGTTATGAAAATAGAAAGCATATAACTTCTTTAGACAAATGTATTTTATTGTTTTGGCAGCAAACAAGTATCAGAAAATGTACAACAAAATTAAAGAAATCTGCAGATATCAATACATTTTCTATTTACAATGAAACAAAACGGTTCAATTAATAAACAACACATGCAGTGTATATAACACAGATGTCAAACATTTAAATATCATCTGACATATAACAGAGGGCCACTGGTCTGCACAGTATAGCGTTAACTCTAATCAAACACACCTGATCAAACTAATCGAGGCTTATTAGAAAACTACAGGTAAAGCAGGGTGGGAACTAAACTCTGCTGTCTGCAGCCCTCTAGGAACTGAGTTTTACAACATTTAAGCAACTGCCAACATTTATCACAATCACATATCCAATAAAAACAATGTAAATGAATTACCAAACTCCATTTAAAGCAAAAAATAAAAAATCGTTCATCACTGATCCTCATGTTGTTCCAAACCTGTAGTAATAAAAAACTAAACAAATAACCTGATTTATGAATTTATTTAAGAAACCCTTCAATCTACAAATACCACTTTTACTTACTTCATTTGAAGTTTTCCAGTCAACTTCATTGAACCTCTGCAAAAAAATGTATGGAAGTGCTGTTTAAGAGAGAGATTTTTTAATTTCACCTTTAAATTTATGTTGTTCATATACAGTATAATACTTACCTTTGAATATCTCTAATGTGGCATTACTTGACTCCTGATATGCAAGGTTCAAATAATAAAAGGTTAAAAACATAAAAAGAACAAAAACAAAAAAGAAACACTTTTTTAAGTTTCAAATAATAAAACAAAAATAAAAAAAACATCGATTCACAATCAAAAAGTTGAAAATTATGAAAACAAAATTAATCTTATTTGCTTTAAAAAAGTTCAAGAAAACAAACGTTTCTAATGTCCTTATGAATTCACAGTTGAAAACAAAGCTCTGAAAAATGCTTAACAACAAATTCACAACCTGAGACCTGACAGTGGAGGTTTGCGAATCCCTGTGATGATTCCTATGCACGTTAGCTGCCGAACTGAGATTGTAATTTAATGTTTTTTATGTGTATAAAATCTGTTTATTTGCCAAAAAGACACATTACACTGTTAGCATCTGTACATTATGGAAATAGGCAATATCCAATGAATAAATATACTTAAATGAAAGTAGTTATATGAGGGAAGGCTAACTAGCTAACAATGTAGCCTTCAAGTACACAGTTCAAGACAACAACAATATAACATAATACACAGACTTACAAACCCTCAAAAACATTTGAACACATTTTACTTACTCATTGTAGATTCTTATTTATGGCTTAAAACATCAGACTCTGCATCGGAACTGCTAAACAGAGAATGGAGCACTCAGAAGTAAACAAATCAAACACCTGGCTCCCTTAAAGGGCCAACATTTTCTGAAAAAGTTGTTTACAATTTTGTGTTTAGAATAAGACCGACATCCTGTGTTTGTGTGAGTCAATGTCTAAATCATTGTTTTCGGCACTAAGATAAATGCACTATTCTGTATATCGCACAATAAAAGCATCAGAGTAGATGGGACAGTAATGGTTTAACAGTAATTTACCATTTTTTATCACAGTTACTACCTGTAATGGCTACATAAAGTAAATTACTGTAATTTTTTTCTTTGCACTACACAATTTCGTACAAATCCTGCTCATTTTACAGTAAAATACTGTTTCCTTTTACTACAGCAAAACACTGGCTTTTTTACCGTTATTTCTGCATAATCTACAGTAAGGGTTAACACTGTATAGCATCTTGCCTTATCAGTAAATATGGTTGTTAAACACAATAGTGACCCTGAAATGGTTGCATAACGAGAAAGAAAGATACATGATACATTGCAGTTCTAAAAAAATACTTTTTTAGACTTTCCCAAATATGCAACGTCCCTGAGCCTGCTCCAGAACCCACAAGTTTTGATTTGACAGATCAGTGTCTGCCCTCTAAACACTCTTAATTATTCCAATATGTAGCGGATGGAAAAAGCCTGCATTGGACCGAGTAACTGGGCTACATGCATACTTTATTCATGGATCATGGTGTAGGCTGACACCAGATTGCATAACAATCCACTTTTTTTATTCAAGCTCCGACTGCCATGAGACTCTGTATCCGGAGTGTATGTAGACAGCAATCCTCTGGAAGAAGTCTGGGATTGTGCAACAGAAAAAAAAAATTGAAACCAGAGAGAAAACGCTCCTGCTGATACTACTAACGCTGATTTCTTTTTGAAATTGTAAGGAGAGGAAAAAACAGAGTTATCGCACAGCATTTGATTGCCCTTCAGCTATGGCGTGCTGGGAATTAAAGGGTTATGCTTCACCCAAAAATGTTATGTTAATGTATTCGCCCTCAAGCCATCCAAGATGTAGCTGATGTTTCTTTTTTTCTTCAGTAAAACATTAAAGGAGATTTTGAGCTGAAACTGTGGTCCTTGGCGATTTATAAAATGTGAGTCAGCATGTACCAGCATTTTGAAAGTAAAAAAAAAAACATAAACAGGCAAACAAAATGAATACGAACACACTTACGATCATGTGCTGAGGCTGTGGATTAAAGGTAATCATGTAAATCATTTTCTGTTTCTTTCAATTTCTATGTTTCGGTTTTCTTTTGACTCAAAATGCTAGCAGACGCTGTCTTGATTGTATGAATAACTAAGAAATGCAGAAAATCTCATGTCGTATCAATTCCCTGAAACATTTGATAATCTTTTGAACACAAATGAACATATTTTAGATTAAATCTTGCATCCTCCAGACAGCAACGATCCTGAAACGTTCAAAGTACAGAAAAGTAAGCAAAAACTGACAAAAACACTCTAATTTTATTTTTAAAAACCCTGTAAAACGACTTTTTTTCAACTATATCTTCCACGTCATATAGGGTATATGTTTACTGTGAGCTATACAACACTTGTAAATGTATTGTATGTTGTATTAACTTTAAATGGCACCTATTTTATCCCTTTTACAAGATGTAAGAAAAGCCTTTGGTGTCTCCAGAATGTGTCAGTAAAGTTTCAGCTCAAAATGGGTATCAGATCATTTATTATAGCCTCCAGAATCTGCCCATTTTGGTGTCTGGGTACATTGTAGCTGTTTTAGTAGCCTGTGGCTTTAAATGCAAATGAGCTGCTTCTCCCTGCCCACCGTTTCCTTGTGGGTGTCAGCTTTTCATCATGCATTACCAGTGTTGCCTACATTTACCGACGTTTCAGACCCCCTTAGCGACAAAAAAAAAGTGACTAGTGACAAATCTAGCGACTTTTTTGTGTTACTAGAGATTTTTATAGACTCTCATGTGTCCATTCTGTACCGTCCCTACTCTTCTCAACGAGCTGCGAGTGATGCCGGCCCCTCCCCCGCCTCAGAGCACTGACAGACGGCCTAGTCCTCGTACAGCAGTATCTCCCACCTGCAGTCTGAGAGCAGATCACTCCTCTGCGTACCGACGGCAAATGATTTAGCACCAGAAGTGTGAGGTATTTACATTGTACAGTCAGACCGATCTGCTTCTCCTTTTTTTTAACAATTTAATTTGACCGTTTATTCTTTTCTTGTTCACAATCACAGATATTTTAGTGACAGTTTCGGAACTTGTCTGAGTTTATTACATCTGAGAGATTACTGCAAATTCACTACACATCTATACTGATATGCTCTATACAAACAGCAATAAATTTAGTTAAATTGACATGCATATATAAAGTGTAGTGCAAATATAAATACCCCCTTATTAACCATAGGCTATTAAACAAACAGAAATGGTAGAATGTGATGACGTCAGTAATATGCAAATTGACGTATGACGTAATCTAGCGACATTCAGCGACTTTTTCAAGCAGAACTCAGCGCCTTTTCATTGAAAATAGTTGGCAACACTGTGCATTACATCAGATAAACAGCCATCAATGATAGAGACAGACACGGATGAAGCTGAAATACAGCTCATTAGTCAAAAATACCAAGTAAGTTTGAAATAAATGAACGGCTATATGAACTCAAAAAATAGTTCATAATGCTCATTTAAAATGAGCTGAAAACAAAATTCTTGAGATTTTTTTAGGAGGGACAACTTAATTTTTTATGTTCAATCCACTTAAAAGTCCCATGAAGTGCTTTGAAATATGCATTTTTATTTGATGTTTGACGTAATCTCAACTGAAACACAAAGAAAAGGTGGACCTATAGTAGCTCCCCCCTTTTAAAAAAACAGCCATTAGCGTTTTGTTTTATCACCGCCCTGCCAATGAGAGAACTTGAGCTCAAGTGCATCAAATGAAAAGCAAAGGAGAAGTGTCTTTAAAGGGGCGGGGCATGTCAGACACTGTTTGATTGGTTATGATTGATGAGAAACTGAAGCTTGAGTTGATGTGAATAAAACCGTTGATCCATTTTGGTGGAAGTGACAAACTACAAGCTGTACATGTTTATATCAGTTGTATATCTTTTAAACCCAGTCTCTTTTTTGGAGCACACTAGCTTATAGATATCTTGAAAACTAACAATACTAATACTAACATCTAAAAAATTATTTTATTTTATGGAACCTTTAAATTCAAGCCAGGCTCATTCTGAAAACATATTGCTGTATACATTTCTGGAGAGTGCCAAATAAGTTGCAGCAGCTAGTTCTTTTGCGGTTTTTGTTTTCGAGAATCCACCAGAGGCCGCTGTGTACGCTTTTTCAGATCTCAAATTTCTCTTGCGGTCAATTAACGTCTGCTGTTCAACAGTAAATCCACCAGAGGCCACTGACTGACTGACAAACTGACTGATTGAGCAATCAACTGAACCACCCTCCTCCTTCCCTAAACCCAACCAATAGTGTTTTCAAAAGCACCGATTGACCCGCCCACCCACTTCCCTAAAACCAATTGACAAAGGAAACAAAAAAAAAAGGAAAAATCCTCACCTGATTTTTACAACGTTTTCACATGTTACCACATTCTCACCCTGTTGTTTACTTGTTTATTTATTTTTGGCTTCTGTTTTTTTCTTTCCTGCTTTCTTGAAATGTTCTTCATTAGACTCAAACCCCATAGTTGTGGTCAACTCCTCTCTGCGTCTCAAGTCCACTAACGTATATGGCGAGCTACTGGACAAACTGGTAACAGCAGAAAAGCCGTCCATACAGAGGTAAGCGGCCAGCTCGTAAGCTTGAAAAGGAACAGCGTCATACCGCCCCGTAGCGTTCGTTTTAGAGATGAAACGCAGCCATACTGTATGTACTTCTGGCTACATAATTCACGATCTCCAAAAATGTAAATAGGACTTACATAAGTTTTCAGAATGAGCCTATGTTGTTTAAATTTGTTACAGTAGGTTAACTTAATTTGTTTTGTGACAACATGTACTGTATGAATTGTGTGGAACCCTGCATTTTTTTACAGTGTCCCTTTAAACATTACAATTCCTTAACATTACAACAAACAAAGCAAGGTACAAAATTATTAATGTCACATTGACTGAATTTAATCACATTTGTAAAGGCAAAAGAAGAAAGGATTTACTGTTTGTTTTTATGGTTTGTGCTGCTGTGCTTGGATTCCATTATTTTCTTTTGAAATACTAAACAGGCCCTTTAGAGCTGAGTATTTCTTGAATTTCTATGGTTTCATGGTCTCTGCATCCAATAATTCACAGAATAAAATGCATTGTGGTTGGTGCAAACTGTGTTTGTCTGTGTTGCAACTAAACACATTGCATGGGAAGCAGTATTTAAAGAAATAGTTCACATAAACCTTTTAAGTCTTGTTATAGGGTCAAAACAAGGGAACCCATTTCAGAGTCCACATCAAATGAAATTAACAAAAGAGATTTAACCTAAACAGAAAGCATATTAAATGCCAGAAAAAAAGTGTACTTTAAAAGGGTGGTCCACTATAATACCATATTTTAAACTTTAGTTGATGTGTAATGTAGCTGTGTGCACATAAACAACATCTCTGATTGTAAGATGCTCAAAGTTCAATGCAAGGAGAGACATTGGCTTTTACAGAGGTAGCTTGGCCATGCCTACAGCGAAAATAATTTGGGGATTACAAAAAATACATCCGGGCTAGTGAGATCACAAGGGCTTCGATTCCACACAATCATTGTGTGCATACACCCTGCGCAGCAAAGTGACGTGGCCAGAGGCGCTATAGTGCTGTAGTTTAGCAGAGAAAGCTTAAATGGTGTCCAAACGCTGCTATTTCCACAGAGCTTGTTCTGTTTCTGTATTTGGGCTTCCAATGGCCACGACACAAAGAGAGAAGTGCTTACACTTCAATTTTAATAATGTTCCAGAGAATAAAAAAAATTATATAGCTAGCATTTGACAAAGGACAGCTTCCAGAATCTCTCTCAGTTCAGTGCTGGATTCAGCTAAAAAGTCCTTTAACCGACGAAGCTGTGGATTGTGAGTCACAAACTATAAGTATTTTTATTTGTTAAAATTGATCAATTATGTATGTTGTAGCGAGGACATAAACAAGGATGTAAACAACAGGAAATTTTGTTGCTGTTTGGCACCGCTAACAATTTAGCTACAAATTCATATTTATCAGTCAAACAGCTGTAAACAGCCACAATTTTCAGCAGCGTTGTAGTGTCTCTCTATGCGGCCGCATTCCCTGCGTTCTACAACTCAAATAACAAACTCGCAAAAAAAAAACGTGAATGTTTCATATTACGTTTCAATTCATGCTTGTTTTGAATATATATGAAAGACACTTGTCAGATTTTAATTTAGAGAGGAGGCGTGAGGTTCAGCTGTGTACTCTTCATTTTCTGTCAGATTTAGGCACAAACTGATACGGCTGGCAAAAAGCTTCTCAGACTGACTGTTTACACAATACAAAAGTGCATGAGTAAAGGCACATGATGCTCCCTGGTGACGTAGAGCCGATCCGCAAATCACAACACATTATGTTAGCTGACTAATCAGAGCCTCTTAAGGGTGGGCCTTTCAGAGGAACTAGGTAATATGACAATCGTTTTCATGTTAGCTGAGTAGCTGTATATAATCAAAGATATATAAAAAATAGTGTGATTTTCTACAAATGAAGCATGAGCACACATTCCTTTGCATCTTATAAACACAACCAAGCCTTAAAAATAGGGGAGAGTGGGGCACAAAGTAACACTTTTTGGTTTTGGCCAAATAATGAACAAAGCAATGGGGTTAGACAAACCATATTTTTTACCAACAACACACAAGCCTCTCCTACAAATGAGCACTGGTTGTGTGATCATCGGACTTATGGTTTCTGTGCAGTATTGCCAAAAATGCAGGAGTATAAATGTTACTATTTACCCCACCTGTGAGGCAAGTTGTAACAGACAGAGGGTTAGTTAACATGCTTAAAAAGGCAAATTTTACACAATTAATTTAAATCCATTTTACTTTAAATAGTAGCTATATTTCCTCAGTACTTTATTTTTTATTTTACATAGCACAGTATGTTTATTTACTTATTTATTTATTGGATAAACACATTTGTATTTATTTGGATTATTATCCATTATTATACAATGCATTTATTTGCATTATTAACAATAAAATATATTTTTTGTCTATTAAAAAAATATTTTCTATTAAAAAACTTTTTATTTAAAAACTTTTTAACATAACACTCAAAGTTCAAAAATGATTTTGTTGTTTTAATTGGTGTCCAACAGTGTGTGGCTTAATTTTAATACCCTGTTACAACTAACCCCGCTGTGTCGTGTTTTACTCAAAACTGGCTAGCAGTCACTGTGTGTTTTACATCTTTCAAAATGGTTCCATCTTTTAGCCTAGAAGACGGTGATCACAACAATATACAATTTGACTAACATACTTGCACAGATTTTTTTTAATAAAAAAATATTGACTATAATAAAAAATACTTTTATGCTGCAAAAATGGTTTCTTCTGCGTTTCTCATCTAAATTTCGCTGAACTTTTTCAATAATTGGCAGAAAGACTTCTGCCGACACTGTGGTGAAAACCTCGGAAGCATGCCATGGTTAACCCTGAGCAAATACCTTAAAACTCTGTTACATTTGACCCCGTGTTACTTTGTGCCCGGCGCTCCCTACACTGTGGACCATCCCTTTTAAAATTTTCAAAAAATGAAAATGAAAATGAAAGATATGGTAAAATTCCCCTAAAATGTATTTATGTTTGCTGACTTGACCGCAACCCAGTCACATCTGTTTGATCTGTTTCCGATAACCACTACCCTAAAGCCTTCAGCAATGCTGTCTACAAACAAACAAAAATGTAAACACAATCTGACTGATATTGTAGACTGCATTCAGACTCAGAATCAGTGTGGATCTGCATGCCTGCCAGCCGCTGCAGATGATGATGCCTTTACTCTATCAGACTGACTTCTGTGCTCAGGGGAATTTCTGATATCTGATCTGCTCTAACTACATGCTTGATAGCTGGTGACTATTGTGCATCCATGTCAAAGTGCTTGTATGACACTCTAATTGACATAACACTGAAGAGAAATTTGGGTAAGTTACATTGTAAAAAATGCTGGGTTCCACACAACTGG
>CAIGQZ010001492.1:2625739-2651899 GCA_903798205.1 Danio tinwini | reverse complement strand
TAGGCTTTTATTTTTTTATAAATACGTTTGTTCTTTGACTCAAGTAAAATTTGGAACATCTGAAATATTTTACTGGAGTGATATTTTATTACTTACTTTTACTCAAATGTTAAACAGATTATTAAACAGTTATCTAGAACGGGTCTCAGTGACTGAACATAAATCATAGCCTTAATTAAATGTGCAGTATATATGAAGAGTTCAGATGCAAAAACGTCTAATGGCTTGTTTCCACTGACTAGTACAGTACCGTACGGGTCGGTACGGGTCACCTTTATCAGGCTTGCTTTTCCACTGCTAAAAGGGTACCAATGGTACTCTTTTGGTGGGCGTGGTGTATGACAGAAAGTTGCAGTCAATGTCATTTTCGCTCGAAAAAATGTCTACAGTAAAGCTGTACGGGTCGTTCACATATCATATGAGAAGCGCTTCTCACAAAACAGATGCTTCACACACATAAATACATCTGTATAAATGTTTATTACTAACTTTACTATGAACATGAGTTGATTATAACTGCAGATCAATGACAGTGCGAAATAGCCTACTGTAACGTCTGCAATTATATAAAATAAATAAATGCAACATATATCAACACATACAGACCCTTACAGTCTCCGATATGTTACCACTTACAGAAAAACTACACACAGCATACATTTAGTCCTTATTTAGGTTCAAAACAACACAAAATACAGCCCACAGTCAGTGCAAACCTCCCATGATTAAATGTGTCTTTTTGGCTTTGTGGCTGTTCATCAAGACGACAATGTATATATGTATATATAACACACATATTACACTGTAATCTCTTGGCTGTGTATTAAAACATGGCGGCTTCTTTGTTTTCATTCTGTTTTGTTGCGTGATCGAATGACATATCTCTGTAAACCAATAGCGTTCAACTGCGCGTGTAGCTCTGCCTTTTGCTACCCTTTCTCGTGTTTGGTACCCTTTCGAAAGGGTGCCGAAAAAGTGGAACGGTAGAGTTCGGTTCAGTACTTTTTTTGACAGTGGAAACGGCCATAAAAGCATACTGAACCATACCGTACCGTACTGTACCACTCAGTGGAAACAGGTCATAAGTGCCATCTGAAATTTTCTTCTAATAACATTTCTCTCAGGCTCCTATGTCTTGATTTAGTCATTTCAATTTTATAGCAAAGAATAAGTTTTCATCACTTTTAATTTGAAATAACCGAACATAAACATAAGAGACTAAGAAAAATGCTCAGTGGTTTTTTCATCTGAACTCTTGATATATACACACAAACGTATATATGTCAATTCCTATTTAACCAGGATAACAACATTAGCTGCGAGATTGGATATTTAGTGGTGTGGAATATCACACAAATCCCCCATGAACAGGGGTGTTTTTGTGTTTTTCGTTCGCCGTCTGTGCGAGTTGAAAGGATGTGTCTGTGATTGAGAAGGGAAAAGCTGATCTCTGTGCTGATACTAAAGGGATCTGATGGAAAGGAGATTAATGAAAGCCCCCATTTGTCTATTCCCATACCCGCCCACAAGGTGAGTCTCCCCCCAGCAGAAGCTAGTGGAGGATTACAAGTTTTAATCCCAGGGGCAGAAGCAATTACACCATTTAGACTGAAGGAAATGTGCAAGATGGAGGCAATAACAGGTCTGAAAGTCTGAGCTGTATTTATGGATGGTGCTAAGGCATTCTCACTTTCGGCAATGTTATTGTTTTACATACATTAAGGAGAAAAGAGCTACTAGTTTTTTAAGCTGATTTACAATGTTCATATTTTTTGTACATTAACATTAAAGGAGACCCAAAATCAAGGACCATAATATTATGGAGATTTGTGGTAATGTCTGCAATCGTCTTTTAAAACTCATAGCGATTTCCTGAAACCCTTAGTGACCCAAAACATCCTACAAACCACCTATTGCGAGAGTAACAAGCTCTAAGAACCCCTAACTTGAACCCAAATACCCTAGCAACACCCTATTGACAAACAATAACTCAAGCAACATCTCAGTGACAACCTAAAATGGCCAACCAACTAGTCTACGGGTGATGACAACTGCTAAACAGAGCTGTACAGCTTATAGTAGCCACCACGAACATCCTAGCACACATGTGAAGTAGCAACAAGTCAGAACACCACAACAACATTTATTTGCCTACTATAGAGATTACACTCTAAAAATGCTGGGTTGTTAAAATCAAATGTTGAGTCAAAAATTGCAAAACCCAATGTTGGGTTAATTTTTTTCAATTAAATTTAAATGACACTTTTAAACCCCATATTGGTTTACACCAACCCAGCATTTTTAGAGTATAATGGCTACCAACATTCTTCAAAACATCATCTTTTGTGTACAACAGAACAATAGTAACTCATAAAGATTTAGAACCACATTTTAATTTAGGTTCCTATCCCTATAATAAAACAGATTCATTCATTAATTTTCCTTCAGCGTAGTCCCTAATTTATGAGGGGTCGCCACAGAAGAATGAACCGCTAACTATCCCGGCACATGTTTTACTAACCAGATGCACTTCCAGCCACAACCCAGTCCTGGGAAACCAAATAAAACCGATATAGCTGCAAAACTGTGTAGACAGAGCAAAAGGCCACAGAAAGTATTATAGATTACTAACAATTATAAATGATTTGCTGATTTTATAAGCTGTTTATCCCAGCTGAGAGGATGTAGAGGGATATTACTGAGCATAATCTCTGCTCTGCTGATTTTGGACGCGTACACAAAGAAAAACAGTCTGTCTGGAACATTCAGCAAAAGATGATCCAAGCTCTTTATCTCCCTGAATGTGTGTGTGTGTGTGTGTGTGTGTGTGTGTCTTTTGTCATCCAAAATCAGGTCATATGCTGATTGATGCCCGAGGTCTTCCTAGATCGAGAACCAGGCAGACTTTAGCAGAGCAGAAAACAGAAAGGGAAGACAGGAAGGGAGTGTTTGACAACCATACCAGGAACAAATGCCACATTATGATAACCACCACCTGTAAACCGCACTTCCTGAAACACATGCAACATCCTATTTTCTAGAAACCTTGCAGTGTTTTAACCATAACTAGTATTATCCTGGATTAAGCTGACACTCCATTTGATGTCCAGTGTTTGCGATTTCTTTGTCTTTTTTTTCGGAGTGGCTAAGACAATAGAGGTCTGCCACAGCTGTGTTTACCACTTTGGCCCAATTTCCACCTCTCAATGCAGGCTGCTTTTAACAAGCCTTTTCAAAAACATACAGAGCCCCAAACACACGCAGAGTCGCTCACCAGGGAAAGCTAACGCACCTTTATCAGCACAAACATCCATTAATGAAGTAACATTGCCATAACAAAGCCATTAGCATTAGCTTATACAGTATAGCAGACATCAAGTGCTGGGGCTGGACAAGTGAAAAGGAAATTTCACCGCTCTCTGCCATGTGAGGTCATCTGCTGTTTTTCTTGTGTTCATCTCAGGAGGTTGTTTGTTTTTGTGGTGATTTGGCTGGCAGGAGCGCTCTGCGGTAGACACTCTCTCAGCTTCTGTGATTGAGGCCCACATAAGGTTAGCAGACTGTTTGTCTTGATGAGAGGACGAGATTTCAAAGGGGAGTGAAAAACAAAAAGCTCGCTGTTAATGTTTTGATAAACTACCTGTAATAAAATGATCAACAAAAATGTGTTGTATAATTTTACGCTTAAAACAAAATGAAAAAGACATCGCATATCATGTAGACTAGAAAAAATCCATGTGAAATAAAATTTTACAATGTTTATTTTGCTGGTGCACATTGTTATTCATTAGGTGAACAATTATTCGGGTGTGTTTCCGAAAACCATGGTTAGCCAACTAAAGGCTGATTTATACTTCTGCGTCAAGCGCACATGTATGCTACGACGCAGCCTACGTGTGGACACATAGCCCCTCGGCAGCGACGTTGACGCGCACCTCTCAAAAAATGTAACGCGTAGAAACTCAACACAGAGAAACATAAACACCTACTGCCAACCAGCGTTTCGAAAGTGTATTGCAGAGAAACAGAAATAGCGTGCAGAAGCATAAATGCACGGCTATGCGTAATGCTTGCTCCCTGGGTCCCGCCAATCACTTGACGCAGAAGTATAAACCAGGCTTAAGGTCGCAAGTTGCATTGTTACAAACATAGTTTGTTGATTTGGCATTTCCCAAATCCATCATTTTAACGAACATTCACAAACTTGTACGTTTGCAACTACACCTCTAGAGCTGTAGTTAGAAGCAGAGTTCCTGACTATGTTCTATTCCCAGTTATCCCTCCTATGCCCTATTCCTTTAGAGCGTTCCAACAATTAAACTTGGAATTATTGACGAAAAAAGCATTAAAATCATCACTCTTAGGTGTAATTTAGTTTTTAAAGTATTTTTACAGGTCAGTTTTAGCTATCTTCATGTTGACATGTGCGGGACTTAAAAATGTAACACTTAAAAAAATGGTCTGGCCCTTTTGCCATTTGCCCCAGTCTATAGTAGGAAAAATATATTGTGGAAGTCAATGGTTACATACGGTGGCTGAGAGAGCCTAACGTGCAGCAATTTAAGAAAACGTGCAATTACAAAAAAAAAAAAAAAAACGCCAGCAAATCTTTTTGACAGCACACATGCTAACAATCCTCACAACGCAAACACATTTTTAAATAAGGCGCTGCATTTTTTCACAACACAAACAAATTAATAAAATTAGCTGCATTTTCTCACAATGCAAACAAATTAATAAAACACAATGCATTTTCTCACACTTTCAAATAGCAAGGAACACAACATAAATGTTTTAAAGGGAGTCTAAAACGTGACAATGTGTTTTCATAAATTGTGGTGTGAGAAAATGCAGCGCATTTTCTTAATTTGTGTGCGTTGTGTAAAAATGCATAAATTTTTTTAATGTACATGTGTTGTGAGGATTTACAGCACATATGCTGTCATACTGAAGAAGATCTTTTTTTTGTAATTGCATGTGTTTTCTGAAATTGCAGCATGTTAAGCTCGCTCGGTCACTGTAGTTACAGGTTTCAAGCATTGTTTAAAACATCTTCTTTTGTGTTCAGCAGTAGAAAGAAAATCAAACAGACCTGAAATAAGTACAGAACTTATGGCTCGTTTCCACTGACTGGTATGGTACGGGTCGGTACGCTTTTATGGCCATTTCCACTGTCAAAAGGCATACCGAACTGAACCGTACCGTGCCACTTTTTCGGCACCCTTTCGAAAGGCTACCAAACACGAGAAAGGGTAGCAAAAGGGTCCCAAAGGCGGAGCTAGACGCGCAGCTGAATGCTATTGGTTTACAGAGATACGTCACAAGTTCACACAACAAGCCAAAATGAAAACAAAGGAGCCACCATGTTTTCATACACAGCCGAGAGACTATATATCCATATTATAACATAAAATAATGAGCCCTGTTTGATCTGGGCTCAAATGAACATTGCCGTCTTCTTGATGAACAGCCACAAAGCCAAAAAAAAAGAGCAGATTTTACCCTGTGCCCCGCAGTTTTTTACAAGCCAGTCTGAAGCGCGAGCAGTTTTTTTGTTTTCGCTCGTCGCGTTTCTTTATTTGAAATAACAAACTTCTTGAGCTGATGATCATAACGTGCGCTTGATTATTGACGTGCTTTTGAAACCTGATCCTGTCAGAAACTGACAAACGCGAGAGTGACGCTCCAAAAAACAAAAGGAGAAGCCGGAAAAAAGGAGCACATTATTTTTTCAGCAAACGTGAACAAACTGCCATGTTTAACCATCACCTTTTGGACTATTATGAACTCAGAATGATGGAATTACTTTCTAACAAGAGGCTACACGTGCTGCTAAAGCATTTATTTATTTATTTTATATAATTGCAGACGTTACAGTAGGCTATTTCACACTGTCATTGATCTGCAGTTATAATCAACTCATGTTCATAGTAAAGTTAGTAATAAACATGTATACAGACGTATTTATGTGTGTGAAGCATCTGTTTTGTGAGAAGTGCTTCTCATATGATATGTGAGCGACTCGTACAGCTTTACTTTATACATTTTCTTGAGCGAAAATGACGTTGACTGCAACTTTCTGTCATACACCACGCCCACCAAAAGAGTACCATTGGTACCTTTTTAGCAGTGGAAACGCAAGCCTGATAAAGGTGACCCGTACCGAACCGTACTGTACTGTACCAGTCAGTGGAAACGAGCCATTAATTTTTGGTGAACTATGCCTTTAAAGATTTATATTTGCATATCTGCTGTGTCATTGTCAGTGTTTACATGAGTGTTTACATAAACGCTCTAGCATCATATATTCTCTTTGTGTTGTCAACTGGACTCAAGTTATTTTGTTTCCTAAAGCCTTACAGACTATATAATAAAAGGCTCTAATTGACAAGTTCCATCATTTATATTATTTCCCATTTGACTTTTTGTTCCCTCACATACATGTGTTTCTGCATGCGCATACTGTATGAGGCATGTGATTGGCTGGGTTGGGTGATAAATTACTGCAATTACAGTAATTGTTGTTATTAAGTTAGATTAAAAGCATTTGCACGTTTATATTTATACTTAATGTTTTCAGGCTAATGTTTTTGATACAATTATGATAAAACCCGCATTTACTTGATCTGTTAGAGCATGCAGGAACTAAGAAAATAATTTCTCTCAAAAGGCTGCAAATGATTTTATGTTTACTCAATGTTTTAAGAAATTTTAATAATTATATAATCATATATTATATAATAATCTTATATAATTATTCTAAAGGTTAGCACTGTCACCTCACAGCAAGAAGGTCGCTGGTTCCCCGCTGTAAAAACATCCGCCTGGATGTACTTTATCCTGCATATTATATGGGTACGCTGCACGATATCAGAAAAATCTAACAATGCGAAGTTTTTTATTTTGCGATATATATTGCGAAATAAATACAATTTTACCAGATGACTTAATATCTGTATTTGAAAAGAATTTATAATGTTAGATCAATTAGGATGATTCTGCAGTGGGAGCGCTTCTCCATAAAATCTAATAAAACAATCTATAAAATTTTTGCAGTCCCCTGACACATTTTTCATTGTTGTCTGTGCTACTTGCAGTGCGTTTCTGTATTTACATGAGTTGTATTTTCACGTATAACAATCTATAAATACAGTCAAGAAAAAAATACAATTGAAATAGTGTTCTATTAAATACAATAAAGTTTTGAAAGAAAGTTTTATCGATTACAGAGTCTTACAGTATTCAAGTACAGTAACTGAATGATACAAATAAAAATAATTCCAAAACATTTATCCAAAGTTAAGGTTACAAATGGTTCGATTTCTTATAAATTTATGTTTTTCTACAATCACAAGCTTCAAAAACACATGCAACTTGTGATAAATTGTGATACAAACACAACATTGCATATCCTGCAATGTAATATTGCGAATGATCAATGCTGCGAATCATTAATATCAATGCTGAAACTATATAATGTGCAGCCCTAGTACTTGCCACAAAACATAAAATTTTACACAAAACATTATTCTGTGCCGTAATATTTTATTAACTCTTTAATTAAGGCTAAGCTAGCTGACAAAAACGGCTGAATGGAGATGGTGGAGTGTATACTAACCTACTTATTACTTAGTCACAAGATGGCACCAAATGCAGAGGCTGTTGTACAAGACTGAAGGCCATTATTCTGCTAAAATAACCACTTGGATATACATCCCACTTGCCACAACACGTAAAAATAATCTAAAAGTTTATTAATTCTTTAATTAAAGGCTAAGCTGACAAAAGAAAATGGCTGAACGTACACAAACCTGCGTATTATTCAGTCAGACAGGCAAGCATATAAATATGGATGTGAATGAATTTACTGACAGTCGAAATGATTCAAAGTTCCTAGATGAGCCTGTGTTATTCAGCAGTTGTTATCTCAAAAATAAGATGTTGTGACTGACCAATCATTCATTCCTTCTTCTTAGTCTCTATTTCAGAGGTCACCACAGCGGAATAAACTGCTGACTATTCCAGCATATATTTTACGTAGCAGATGCCCTTCCAGCTGCAACCCAGCACTGGAAAACAACCATACACTCTTACATTCACACGTTTATTCAATTCACCTATACCGCATGTCTTTGGGCTGTGGGGAAAAACTGGAGCACCCGGAGGAAACCCATGGCAACACAGTGAGAACATGCAAACTCCACACAGAAATGCCAACTGACCCAGCTGTGCCTTAAACCAGCGACCTTCTTGCTGTGAGGTGATAGTGCTAGCCACTGAGCCACCATGCCACCACCGACCAATCAGAATCAAGTATTCCAGACAGTCATGTAATAATTATCAAATAATTATTACAAATTTTAGCTTGATCATACCTTTTTTATATCATTCCAACCTTAACTGTCAGTTGCTAAGCATCTAGCTGTAACATCATTTTCACATATTTGGCACAGCAATGGACGGCAGACTTTGCCAAAAACCTGTTGCTTACCCTGCTTTAAAATACAAGTGTGAAACATTCCTTCACCCGGGGTTAATAGTTTTGTTGAAAATGAAGATAACTCTTGTTTAAGCACAGCAAAAAAAGCCCAAGAGCGTATTTGTGGTCAATGTTTGTTTGGCCACAATAGAGACCAATTTGATCATTTCTTGTAAGGTAAATTTAGCTCAGATAGAGTACACAGATAACTACCGTAAACAAACTTCTCACAAACTCCCGTGACGTGGTGTGATACAAGCTGTACTGTTTTTTTTTTTTTTTGCTTTTATCACTTTGAATTGGAACAAGATGGAGAGAATGAGACAGCAAAACGGTGGGAATGAGATCCTGTCTAGCTGAGGTTGTTCTCCTTCGGTTTCCCTCTCTTCCTGAAAGTCCCTCCCTCTCGCCTGTTGTTTTTCCTGGCCAGCTGTACTTACTGTTCCCTCTCTGCATGTATGTGAGTTTGAAGAGTTGCACTCCTATCCACTCCCTTTCCCTTGAGCTCACACATACACACACACACACACACACACACACACACAGACACACACATACACAATCACACACACACATGTGCTCATAATGAACAGATCTGTCTGCACAATGAGGCTCTCACGGAATTTTACTACACTCTAACTATGTGCTCTTTTAAGTAAGTGGTAAACAAATTTGGATCAGAGAGGAGGTGGAGGACGGGGGTAAAGACGATGAAATGTAAAGGACGAAGCTATGTTGCAGTCCATCCTGTTTGTAGCATTTTTATCTTCCCCTCGAAGGACTCTTACAAGCACCTGCAGCTCTCAAAATAACTAACAGTATGCTACAGTTATAACAAATGTATTGTTTTTGTATTATCATTGCATGAAATTGTATAAAATATGCAATAAAAGTGTGTAAAAACAATGGAAAGATACAAGGAGAATGTATTAAACTGCTGAAATGTATTTAATACCTTATTTAAAAGGCTTTTTTGGTCGTGGCAGCTTAAAGACGTCTTTTATTTGAAAAATGACTTTACCAGAGTGTAAAAATCATGATGCTTCTGTGGGTCTTGTCTATCAAATCTGATCTTTATTTTGTATTTTCTATTGGATTCAAGTCAGGTTATTGGCTGGGCCATACTACAGCTTGATTTTCTTTGTCTGAAAGCATTTGAGAGTTTCCTTGGCTGTGTTTTGAATCATTGTCTTGCTGAAATGTCCACCCTGGTTTGATCTTCATCATCCTGCTAATGTAGATGTTGGACTGAAGCAGCTAATATTAATTTACAATGAGGAAGGGTTGCTGAATAACTACACTGTAAAAAAATGCCCGTGATTTTAACAGTAAAAGTCTGTACAATCTACAGTGAAAACCTGTTTAACGGCTCATTTCTGTAGACAATACGGAAAATAGCTGTAACAGATCTAACCTTTGTTCTCGAGAAACTAATCAGACTGTCTGAAATCTCACCACACACCCTCATTCACTAGTCCCTAAATTAGTCAATTAGTTTAGTCCACTAGACAGAGTGAATGACCACAAATGAGTGAATTCAGACACTGATGGACACCTGCTGTTAACAAGCACAATCACTGAAGGAAAGATCAAGAAATAAAACTACAGACTCACACCAAACCAACTGAATTAAAACAGAGGATTAAATAACTCTGTTAAATAACATCATTAGCAGCTTTACTGATTACAGTTTGACTTCATTTCTCTCATATCTGCAAGAATATTTGATAATTAACAGAGGTTTATATTTTTTATTGAAAATATTTCATTTGACCTTACCATCATGGAGATCAGACACTGCTTTAGTTGGGCTCTTGAACCTTCACTCTTCTAACTTAATGTTTCTCTGGCTGTTAAAACTGTGTTTCTAAAACTCATCAGTTATAGCAAAAAAGGCAATGAGAAACTATACTGTGTGTACTTGATCATTACAGACATAATTTCTAGTATTTTATAAGTTAAGCCATAGAAAATAGTTTTGATTGATATTTTTTGGATATGTTACAGTTTCCCAGGGAGATTCGACAAACAATTATGGAATAAATAAGAAAAAAAATTTGATTAGTTTCATGCACAAAAACCTTAAGACCTCCAGCTACACATTATGACACACAGACATCAAGAATCAGGATATGAACCTCAACCATGGTTGCTAAAAAAAAAGATGCTTAATTCATTCATGCTGCAATGCATGCTGGGTGCCAGCATAGTACAAAAATCCCAGCATGCATTCCAGCATGAATATATTATGCAGCTTAAAGGTCTTGAAATTTTTTTTCTTTTCCTTTATTTTATCTTGTTCTTTGGGGGTAATATTTTACTACAGTGTTTTTATTGTTCTGGGTTGATTTTTATTTGATTTTTTTATTTTTTATTAGTCACCATTGTTGAGATTCAAAGACTAATTGTTGATGTCTGTGTGTTTTTAAGTTCTGCCATAGATCAAACATTCTCATTGTGAATGGTATATTTAGACCTGGTAAATCGGCTGCTGTAGGTCAGGTGTTTTCATTTGTGTTTACATTACATGTGGTATTCATTTCTCACTTATAACTAACAAGATATACAATGAGTGCACAAGCGGGTGAGGGTGCTTTTGTTATCAAAGTTAATTTTATCAGACAATCATTGTTTTTTTTTTTTTGCTTTTCATGCTATACAAATAGTGTGATTAAAACAATTAATTATAGCAGCCAAAATAAAAAAGTAGTGTCAGAACAAATAGTTGAAGAGTCCACCTAAAGCAGACTCTGTCCTCCATCATGGTGACTTCAAATGAGCAACCGAAATTTAATTAAGAGTTTTTGTTTATGTGACAGAAATAAAGTCAAAGGTCAATAATAAGTGAAGCTCCTGATGTTTGTGGAGTTGTTTAATGATCTCTGCTGAGACCTTGAGAAATTACATTTTTATTGTGTAATTTGTTTTATTTTTATTAATAATTATTTTATATAGAGTTATTTTATTATTTTGTTTTATTCTCAGTTGATTTCATCTTTGGTTTTGGCTGTGTTTTTTTTTCTTCAGTGATTCTGCTTGTTAACAGTTGTTCATAAATAATTCTCAATCCTCTTTTAATTAGACACTTAATTATCTCATTAACTTCATCACTGTCTGAGTGTTCAACCCTCTGTAGTAAGGACACTAGTGAGGATTTTGCTCTGGGATTTAAGGGGTTAAATGTGTTCGATTAAAAAATACAGACTGTGAAATGTATTTTTAACGGAAATATTCTGTAAAATGAATTTACGACCATAAAATGTTAAAAACAGTAGATTACTGGCAACCACAGCTGCAGGTATTTTACCGTAAATTCAAGAAGAAAAAAAAAACAGCAAAATAATGTAAAATGTTTTTTGTGTCACCATTGTGGAGGATAGTTGCATCTGGGCACAAGTCCAAGATGAACTAAAAGTATCAGATGTTATGCTGCATCTTCTTTTGTTTAAAGGTAACTGTGTAGTTACTAATGCAGTGAAAATCTGTTTGTAAACATACATGAACATATTAGTGCATTGAATGACTTTACGTTTTTAACATTGTATCAGTTCATGAAATACGGTTATTTTCCTTAAATTTAAACAGTTCTATAAACTTCCGTATTTTTTACGGAAAAATTCTGGCAACCACAGCTGCTGGTATTTTTCCGTAAATTTTACGATTTTTTTAACAGTGTTAAGAGATTTCAGCTGCTGTCTGGGCTTTCACTGCCTTTCTACACCTCCTTTTCTTCATGTGTTCAATACTTTTTCCCTGCGCCATTTTATTTTAAACCTAAATTTGTAAACTAATTAGTTTTGTTTTCTTTGCATTTATGAGTTTCTTTGGTTACTACCAACATCCGGTGACAATTTCAAGTCAACGGCACCTTTAGAAATATGTTGGTGACAATACTTATTTCAATACTTCAATACTTATTTTCCCCGCTGTGTGTGTGTGTGTGTGTGTGTGTGTGTGTGTGTGTGTGTGTGTGTGTGTTGATGTTATATAATGATGTTCTTTGTGACCCTCCCAAATTGGGCATTTTGTTCTAATAGTTTGATCTTTTGATTTGTATATTATATTATCTGATTTAAAGTAATTTTAAAGGTTTTGTTGAGTGTTATTTTGTCATTTATATGATATTTGTATACTTATATAATTTAATTTATTTATTTTTTGTTGTATTTAGTTTTAAGATAAACTAAATGAAAAATACGACAGTAAGTAATATTTCATTTTAGTATAAGATATTAAATAAAAACTGAATTTAATGCTTAATTAAATACTGTATTTCAGTTAATTAAAATACTAGACAAACGCAGTTTGAAAACTACAGCACAGAAAACATTTCCAATAATAAAGTCTGTGTAGTCCAAAAAAACGTAAAATAACGGCTGTTAAATTACAGAAATTTTCTTAAATTTGAATTTCTGATAAAAGGGGGGCTAATAATTCAATGTAATAATTCTGTAATTCAGCCTCTGTTATTTTACAGTAAATTTCTGTAATTTAACGGCCGTTATTTTACGTGTTTTTTTGGCACCCCAGCTGCCGGAAACAACCAGTAAAATTACAGATTTTTTTACAATATATATATATATATATATATATATATATATATATATATATACACAGTTGAAGTCAAAATAATTAGCCCCCCTTTTAATTTATTTATTTATTTTAATATTTCAAATGATGTTTAACAGAGCAAGGAAATTTTTACAGTATGTCTGATAATATTTTATCTTCTGGAGAAAGTCTTATTTGTTTTATTTCGACTAGAATTTTTTAAAAACATTTTAAGGTAAAAATTATTAACCCCTTTAAGTTATATTTTTTATGATAGTCTACAGAACAAACCATCTTTATACAATAACTTCCCTAATTACCCTAACCTCCCTAGTTAACCTAATTAACCTAGTTAAGCCTTTAAATGTCACTTTAAGCTGTATAGAAGTGTCTTGAAAAATATCTAGTCAAACATTATTTACTGTCATCATGGTAAAGATAAAAGAAATCAGTTATTAGAAATGAGTTATTAAACCTATTATGTTTAGAAATGTGTTAAAAAAAATAAACAGGGGGGCTAATAATTAAGGAGCACTTAATTTAAGTGCTTCAAGTGCTTTGGTAGCTAGAAATGTTAAAATTACAAACGATTATCTGTTAGAAAGCAAAGCAAACAAAAACAAAACAGATTAGTTATTCCCAAGAGTGGCACCTGTTGCCAATAAATGGTTTAAAGTGATTACACACACACACACACACACACACACACTAGTTCTCGTTATCATTACCACAGACATCAAATTATACCTATTAAAGCTGACAAAAACATCCAATATTTATTATTTTTCTACATAATTCACACATACATTTACAGGAAACTACTGAAAAGAGGAGGGGGGGAGACCATTTTAGATCTGTGATCATCGGAAAACTATTTCAGTGTCAGACCAGGCCATGAATAGTTCACCTTCATGAGAGCTCGCATGTGAAATGAGGGTCATTAACACTTGCGGGCAAAGAGCTTTTGAGTCGCGCACAGAGGGCACCATGTTTGAAGGTCAATGAAGCGGGGGGCTGAATCATTTTCTTACTGGAAAGCAGTGAGTCACACACTCCCACCCCCTTTATTCAAGCTTATCCATTGTCAAGCCAACAGATGTTATTGCGCTCATCCCAATCCCTGCAGGTTGCATTTCCATTGTCAGATGGAATTTCCTTTAAGTGAATTTTTAGCATTTTTGTGTGTTTTGGTATTAAACTTTTTTCATACTTGTTGTCAATTATGATACCTTTGTTCTATTATGCTGGAATATAAATAAACATGCATTGACTTTACTCCTATGGAAGCTGAAGAATATTGCCAAATAAAGTAATTGTTTACTTCAGGAAATAGGTAATATTTGCATTTTTGACTGAAACATTTAAGGTTTTATTATTCAAAAATTTTTATTTCATCCAAATGGTGTGAAACCTGGTAAAGATTATGGCAATATGATTATTATTTGAAGAGAATTTTGTCCTGAAAAAAAAAAACACCAATTGACCAGCGCCCACCCACTTCCCTAAACCCAACTAACAGTTTTAAAAAGCAATGCAGAAAACGAAAATCTGCATTTGAAAAGTGCATTTGACATCCATATATTATTATGCTATGGATGTCAATGGCTGTCTAGTGTTCTTCAGAATATATTGTTTTGTGTTCAACAGAAGAAAGAAATTCATAAAGGTTTAGAACCACTTGAGTGTGAGGAATTGGTGAGGAAATTTTCATGTTGAGGTGAATTGACTGCCACACACCAGATGGTAAAAAGTCACATCACTGCTGTTTGCAGAAAAACAGCAAAGGAAACTTTCTTGTGAAGTCTGAGCTGACGTAGATCCGGTTATATAACCCCCAACAACATCATCATCACAGGCAGCTATGGTTTAGAGATATAGAAATGACAGGAGTTCCCAAGGGGCTCTGATCTGTTGGTTAAGTCTTTGTGGGTGTAGGCTGAAGATGTGTGGTTGCCATATGTGATAACACGGTCCTTCTGTAGCTGAAACCCTGCAGGGGCCAGAAGGTGTCAGGGCTTCAGCGCTGTGGGTGGAATTCAACACGGCTTTAGCTTGAAGCGCTATTACTAAGCTCAAGTCAAACTCTCACCATTAGGTGCCTCTTAACGGTGTGGGCGAAGCACATCATTCAGTAAAGGGCCTCGCAGGGGTGAATTATTCTTACAGACACTTTGTAGAGTGGAGCTGGAGAGGTATGGGCTTGAAATGAAATCCACCTACTTCTAAAAGAGACTTGCCTACCTCTGCATTGATGTAATTCAGCATTTATATAATACAAAACTCCCACTTAGAGTCGACCACACCCACAGAAATAAAAAATATGCTGTTCTGGAAAGAGTGGGAAGGCAGTGTTTATCATGGGAATACTGCGCAGGGCAATGTTTGTCCAACCAATGATGAGAATTCTGAGGCGGGAACTAACTTTTAGATCAGCCAGTTGCTGGCTGAGAGGGTTTTTGGGAAACCTGTTTGAAGCTAATAGCTGTTTTTAGAGAGACTGCTGCAAGGATGGACAAAACTAAACAAGCATTTTGAAGAACAAAAAGGATTTCATCATGTCTTGGTTCCATTGTCCTTACATCATTGTTGGTTTATAGATTTTATTAAATATGGATTTTATAAAAGTGGGTTGCTAAAAAGTGACTAAATGACACTAGGGATGTTATCAGGAACATTAAACATCAATAAACATTTAAAATTTCTTTCATTGAAAGAGTTGTCTGAAGTTTGCATTCATGGAATCTGAATTGACATTATTGACTTTGTTAAAGCACATTGCTATCCTTAATTAATCTGTATAAGTTAATCTACTTGGAAAAGAATGTTTGGTCCTGGTCTGAGATGACATTAAAATGCTAATTTGTGAAGACTATCATGAGCAGAGATACCCAAAGTTGGCCTGTGGTAACCTTTGATTTGGCCCATCATCCCATCTGAGAGGAGTGAGAATGACGGAGAGAGTTGGGGTGAATGCTTTTAACACAGAGATCATCATTTCTAATTTGACATAACCTTTTAGTTTTATTGCTTATTATTCCATTAAAATATTGTTCAATTAAATGTTGTAAATTAATCAGATTTTTAAAATGTAAATACTTTCACTTGATCTATAGAGGACTAGAAGCAAATCAAGTCAAAAACTTGTATAATTCTGTTATAAATTAGATAGTTTCTTTACCGTAATTTTTTCTAATACTGTAAAGTTCATTATACCATGTAAATATTGTATTAGTTAAAATAAAGCAATATTTATATTCTAGTTCTAAATTAGGGATTTACCCATGGCAACTATATTTACCTTCAACCCACTAGCCTCAATCAAGTTTGGATTTTGGCCCTTTATAAGAAAAAGTTTGGGCACCCCTGATTATGACTAACAAGCCATGTGAAAATAATATTTTATAACAATATTTGTTGGCACTGGTATTTCATGCCAAAATAAAAAGCCAATGAACAAACTGGAGATTTTTCAAGTAGCAGGCTTATGACAACTTAATAAACTTCAAAGCAGCACTCTTATATCCTCATAATTTTATCATCATTTATTGAGTAGCCTAGTGATTATGTATGTTGTTTTGGTATGCATATGGCACGTTTGTATAGGCATGGCTAACACTTACCTCACTTAACTTTTCATTCACACTTACCTTATTTTTCTGACCAGCTGTCCTCTGGCCTTATGACATAGCATAGTTTGAATTTAAACTATTCAAAGTCTCAAGGAATGCAAATTTGTTATTGAAAACAAATTGTGTCGTCGAAATTACCCTCAATATTACATTGTATCCCTTGGCTTATGTCATGTTGTGATATTATCCACTATACATAGTTTGTAGTCATTCAAAGAGCTGAAATGAACCAACACTGCAGTGTATTCTAAAAAAAACAAATGAAGGGTGTGTACGGACAGCCTCAGCAAACTTGAACCTTCAAAACAACCGTCTGTTTGTGTTTGTCAGCGGTTTGCGCGCGTCTTGGGCAGTTGATGGACGTAGCTCTGGCCAATAAGATCACTCGAAGATTTCAATTTGTTGCTTCTTATCTCTGATTGGTTAGTCCTACGTTGTGGGCGAAACCGCATTTTCCGGTTTTCCTTCTTTAATGCTTTCGGTGTTAGGGGAATGCGATATTAGTTTCTCATGTTCACGATCTGGATTATTAGACACACAATGGAGACCGTCGGTCATCACAAAGTATCCGCTTGCGCTACAACAACAATGAATTGATTATTTGTGTCGCAGAAAGAAAAGATAAGAAGACTGCCAGCGACCTTTCATTGTAGAAAGCAACTTGATCTGTGCTGCGCACGCGATTTGGACGCTTTTTGTTGGACTTCCTTGGATATCCATATCGTCAGCTTTCTTCTAAACTCACTGTTTTTATCGCGTGGTAAGTTTACAGCGAGCTTTAAATCACTGTCTGTCACAAAAAGTTTATACATGACCGTGTCAGTTTTATATTCGTGCATAACAGCTGTTGTGTATAGTTTATGAATGTGTAATTATGCAGTCAAAACAACACAGGTTCTAAAAGTCTTATTCAGGTTGCTTAAAAAGACATTTATACTAAATATATATTCATATTTAATTTAACGATTGTTTCTAAACACTAATTGGGTGTCAGAAGGTTTTATGTTTTTATATTCAGATTGTTTTGTCTGTCTAAGCTTGTTTTCGTTTCGCTTGTGTTGCTCATACATGTGTAAGAGTGATTTCACATTGGCCATCTGTGATTTTCAGTCTGGTCTGATGAGTCAGTAGTAGTTAGTGAAGGGCAGATTCGTGTAATTAGACTGACTTCACCGTCTGTTTACCATCTCCTAACTCCTGTTTTCATGAGATAAGGCTATTTTGTGTATTTGTTCTGTAAACTCTCCCGTTTCTTTAGTTATTTCTCACTTAATGTGAGCTGAGAAGTTGTTTACGATGCTTCTCTAGAGTGTCAACGTGTAAAACAATAATGTATCCCCAACATACTATCTAAAGTAAAGGTTCTTTACGGTTATCATGTATAAACTTTTAACACCCAACATATTCATCATTATATGAAATGTTCTTTATAGTGAACAATTATTATTTTAGATTTTTGTTATTTTAAGTATAAAACATGCTCTTTTATGGCATTACTTTGAAAACCGCTTTTTTGTTGTTCTTCCTGGCATGTTTGTCAAAATAAAAGTTAACAGAATGACGTTTTACAGTGTTTCTCCAAAGATCAGTTTGTTTGTGTTAGTGTTTAACATTTATCAAATAAAAAAAAACATTATTTTGGATTGAAAAGGAAAATTTTCTTATAAAAATAAAGTTACTTATCGACATTGCTTGTTTCCTTATTTACATCAAGATCAATAGAGCACTATCACTGGCATTTATGAGTCCACGAGGAACCTTTAATATCAATAGAACATTCCATTGCACAAAAGGTCCATCATGGTGTTCATTCATTCATTTTCTTTTGGCTTAGTCCCTTTATTAATCTGGGTTCGCCACAGCGGAATGAACCGCCAACTTATGCAGCATATGTTTTACGCAGCTCAGGATATAAAAAACATGGAGTAAAACATATGCAGTAAAGCATATGTTTTACTCCAGCCGCAACCCAACACTGGGAAACACCCATACATTCTTACATTCACACACATGCACTACGGCCAATTTAGCTTAATCAAAACGTTTGTCAACATGGGAAGAACATGCAAACTCCACAGAAATGCCAACTGACCCAGCTGGGGCTCGAACCAGCAACCTTCTTGCTGTGAAGCGATTGTGCTACCCACTGCGCCACCGTGCTATCCTATGGTGTAAAAAATATTATTTAAATAAATAAAAAAAATATCTTTCACCCTAGTAAATAATATAAATATCACTTCATTCTTCTCCAAGGAAATCAAAATGTTTTTTTCTATAACACCTCTCCCATAAAACCGTGTAGGATTTTGTTTCTAAAGAAAATATGAATTTTGAATATATATTTATGTTTCTCAGTCAGCATTCACTTTCATTCAATCTTCCACACAATGAAAGTGAACTAAGGTTGTCATTCCAGCTGACTTCTCTTTAAATGTAACACAAAGTGACATGAGGATGAGTAAATGAGGACAGGGTTATAATTTCTGGCTGAACTGTTCCTTTAATGGTTGATGAATAAGCAACAAGGAAAAGCACAAGATTTGTTCAACAGGGCAGATTCACACGTAAAGCGGTTGGTCAGTGAGTCACTGTTGTCATAGAAACGTTGTTGCCAGTCAAATGAGGTGTTTTTTTAGTTCTTTTAGAATTTGGATCATTTACTTTGAATGAATATTAAGTCAGAACGTTTTAGTTATGTTTGAGCTGTTTTAAATGAACATTTCCACCTAAATGTTTAAGTGTATGATTCACTGTAAATGTAGAACTCTGTGAAGGAGATCAGTGGTTCAAGAAAAGACTCCTGCCATTAAACCTGCTTGACCACAGGACTCTTTCTAATCCAATAACAGTGTTTAGAGTTAAGAGTACACCTAGTATGCAGGGGATTTACAGATTGTAGAGCAAGGAATTTTACTTTTTATGCTACCATTCACTGTGGCTGGTATATTGTGTCACTACCAGGGACGTAGCAACCCGGGGGAGGGGGGTGGTTACGTCCCCCTCGCTTTTAGAGACATACCATTTAGAAACGGCTGATTAATAATTATATAAATGCAAACTTTTGGATCTCATTCATGGATCTCATTTATTATAAATAATTTATGCATGCACATTGCTTTTCTTTTTATAACTTTTCTGATAAGGAGTTTTATGGCATGAGATCTGGATAACCTGTCATCATAGGAAAGAAATTTGTATCATCATAACCTAAAAGATAAAATGGTTTAATGTGATTTAGTTAAACTAGTCAGTAGCATTATCAAGCTGGCTGTTTGTAATCATAATTTATAATTGGTTAAAAAAGTAAAACATATTCCAGAAAAAGAGTGTTAATGAATTTATCACTGTAATTTTCCACTTTTTAAATTGTATTTATTTTAAAATGACCTATTTTACTTATTTTATTCTTTATTTTAAAGACAATTATATGTTTATTTTTAAATGTTTATCTAAAACAATATTGAATTTTGGCTGTATTTTTGTAGCTGTATTTACTAGAGGCATGTGGGAAATGGGATACAAGTACTTTTTTTTATTTGGCACCAGTCCAAATGTTTTGTACATGTGCCTGCTTGATCTAGATGCATTACATAAGTTGCTTTTGAATAGTCAACGCATGTTTTAGATGATGATAAAAATCGGAGGTATTTTCCAGGATGCGAGGACTGCAACAATATGGAAATTTTGGCAATAACTGATAACTGTTTACATTTGGAAAACTGAAAACCCATATAGTTCAATAAATATACTGATGTAAATTTCTTAAAGATGGTTCCAAAAACAAAAGACAAGTAAATAGCTGATAACTGCTTAAAAAAATGAAAACATGAAAGCTACTAGAAAATATGAAATAGTTTAGTTATTTTGTTTGTTTGTCTGC
The DNA here is from genome assembly GCA_903798205.1 of Danio tinwini. Taxonomy (NCBI): domain Eukaryota; kingdom Metazoa; phylum Chordata; class Actinopteri; order Cypriniformes; family Danionidae; genus Danio; species Danio tinwini. The sequence goes on along the minus strand of CAIGQZ010001492.1, from coordinate 2,631,360 downwards.
TGAAATCTCATCATTCCTCTAGCATAAACTCTTCTAAAGTATGTGTATTCTGTTTCTTTAAAGGTACCGTGAAGTGCTTTGAAATGTGCATTTTTATTCGATGTTTGACGTAATCTCAACCGTAACACAAAGAGAGGGCGGTACATAGCAACCAATAACATTTTGCCTTATCACCGCTCTGCCAGTGGTTGAGGTCAAGCACATCAAATGTGAAGCGTCTTGAAGGGAACGGGGTATGTCAGAGATACTAGAGAGCATTTTATTTGTCACAACGTGAGTAAAATTGTTGATCCATTTAGGCAGAAATTTGTCACTGTTTTGGAGCAGGTTAGCTTATAGATATCCTAAAAACAAACTATATTGATACTAACATCTAAAAATTTATTTTTATCTAAACTTTTTATTTCATGGGACCTTTAAAATATCAGGTCTATAATATAACAAGAACATTAAAATAAACATATCAGCTGATACTGATCTAATATAGCAGCCAATATTTAGAGCAATGTGCTTTTTTTTTGTTTGTGTTGATGGAAATGTTAACATGACAAGTTATTTAAAAAAAATCAATTGTGTTGTTGCTTTTGAACACAAATTCTTGTCAAATTTAATTAATTGTGGGCCGGGTGATTAATCGAAGGCAATTTTCACACACATTTTGTCAGTAAATTAGCATTTAATCTTGTTCAAAATCATTTACTCAATGTAACGTAAAATGACATTGAGAAAATCACTCGGTGATAACAACAGATGTTTGCGTCACTTCTAGCAGCTTCTCACATATAATAACATGTTTTTTCCTCAAATCTTGAATTATAAATTCAGGTAAATGTTTGAAATAAATCCTCTTGTGAGATAAATCTGTATTCATATGACTATTATTCATGCTGAATCAATGAAAGCAGATAAATCTTCTGTTTATAATGCAACGCTAAGTGGATTTCCAGGGTGTCTTCTTCGTGGATGTTTAGCAATTCCATGCAAGAGCGCTTTCTAGCCTTTGGAGGACATTTACTAGTAATCATAGAACAAAAATGTGCTTAACAATTGTAGCTTTGCTCATTCACATTTGTGATTTAACCCAGCTTTTAGGCCCTGATATACTTCAAGCTAAGTTCCATTTTTCATCGTTCAGGGTTAAAAAGAAGATTACAATATCTAAGCAGCAATATTCTGTTAACAATCAGTGTTTACATCAAAATAAGCCAAAAGTAAATGACAATGCTGAACAAAACAAGAGTTAAAAATTCTTGAAAACAAACTTTTTTTTGGCTTGATCACCTGTTTGTTCTTCGATCTTGCTGGAAGAATATAAGGGTTTTCATCCACCACATTAGCAAAATACAGACTGCGTGCATGTGTCTGCATTCATCTGGTGGTGGGTGTTCGTTTCACACCTTATTTCGCAGAGATGCTGCCATGCATCTTTCATACCTAATGACTAATGTGTTTTGTCCTCAGGTCCAACATGCCACAAACAACTCCATATTCAAGCAAATTCAATCCAAGTGCTTACAGCAGCAGCCACAGTCACCGGCAGCCTGTGGAGGAGAACTATGGGGGTTTGCACTATCGTGATAATAAGCTTGTTTCTGGCTCTCTGGAAGCCCTCATACAGCTCTTGGTCCCTACAGTAGACTATTACCCTGACGTAAGTATACAGCCTTTATGCTTCCCTGCGATAATTACTATAATCTCTGGCTGGACAGTAAATGTCAAAACTTGACTGACGCTTGAGATCGTCTTGTCCTTTTCACAGAGATCCTACATTTTCACTTTCCTGCTAAGCTCCCGGCTCTTTCTCAACCCGTTTGAGCTCATGTCTCGGGTTTGTTACCTCGGTGTGGACCATCACAGGGTTGGAGACCCACAAATGGATAAGGTTTGTGCTTAAAAGTGGGCCATATGGCATCATAATAGTATCTTTCCTGGAAAGAAACAAAGAATGTATTTTATAATCATGTGGTAATGTCTGTATTTGGATCCAGCGAATTAAATAAACATCTCAAATAAAAGGTGCTTGATGTATGCAGACGGAAAGATAAGATTATTCATAACAAATGAGTAAGTCTGGCATCAGTGCAAAAACAGCTTTGCGTTATGTAACACTTTAACAAAAAGGTTCCAGGGAATTATACATCATTAATATGATTGTATTCACATTTGAACCATGACAGAAATATCAGATGTACACCCCTGTGGCAGAACTGATTGATGATTTGTCACTGTTAATATGCTAAATTGCCAACAAGCTGAAGTGAAACGATATATCAAGAAACTAAATTTCCTGGTTTTCAAATCAATATAGCATTAATGTTAATGTAACATTTGTCAATGGTTTCTTTGTGATATGAGGCATGCTAGACTTTGACATAGTATTGATAACGTTATTAAATTGTTTGCATGATTTGAAAGAGCTGTGAGGTTTTTTAGATGGTGTCTGTGGGGTCTTAAAGTGTCTAAATTTCAAAAACCAAATTTTAGGCCTTAAAAGTCTTAAATCCACTGAAATGTTGTGTTGTAGGTCTTAAATCATTCTAAACGGGTCTTAATTTTTCCTTGTCCATGTATAGCTATACCCAATTGGGCTAACACCCACCCAATCACTAACAATATATTTAAATAAAAGTTTTAGAAAGGTTTATTTATTAACTCTGTTTATTTATTAATATGGTTTATTCCCTTACTTACAGTAACATTTAGGATTTTAAATTGGCCATTAAAAATATTTGGAGTTTTGCCTTTATCATGGTCTTAAAATGGTCTTTAAAAGGTCTGAAAAAGTCTTAAATTTGACTTCATGAAACCTGTAGAAACTCTGTATTAGTTTTCTCTTTTTTGTGTGCATTGAAAAATTATAAGTCAGTTCAGTTGTTTCCCAGAGGCCATTTTTCATGATTGATACTTATTAGCCTTTAGATTTATTAACTGCTGCATGAAAAAAACAAGCTTCTTCATCTTGTGCACAAAATGAAAAGTAAAATTTTGTTTTGTGCTTGTGTTAAAAGGAAATGGTAACACTTAAGAATAACAGTTCATTATTTAATGTTTGTTATTGCATTTAGCAACATTAACTAAGTATGAATAATCTCGTAAAGCATTTTTTAATCCTAGTTCAATGGTAACTAATACATTATTAAAATCCAAAGTTGTGCTTGTTAACATTAGTTAATGCACTGTGAGTTAACATGAACTAACGTTATTAAACTTAAATAACATTAACGAAGATTAATAAATACTGTAATAAATGTATTAATAATAATAAAAATTCCTTAAATTTTTTATGTAGCGATTTTCTAGACACTCAAAGCACTTTACACAATGGGAGGAATCCCCTCACCCACCACTAGTGTGCAGCATGACGCGACGGCAGCCATATTGCGCCAGACCGCACACCACACACAAGCTGATTGGTGAAGAGGAGACAGAGTGATGAAGCCAATTATGATATGAGGAAGGTTAGGAGGCCATGATGAACAGAGGCCAGTCGGCAAATTTGGCCTGGATGCCGGGGTTAAACCCCTACTGTTTTTCGGAAGGACATCCTGGGATTTTTTTAATGATCACAGAGAGTCAGGAACTCGGTTTAACGTCTCATCCGAAAGACGACTCTCACTGAGCAGTATAGAGTCCCCATCAATATACAGGGCCGTTAGGACCCACACAGACCGCAAGTTGAGCGTCCCCTGCTGGCCTTACTAACACCACATCCGACAACAACCTTGCTTTTCCATGTGGTCTCATCCAGGTACTGACCGGGAGCAGCCCTATTACTAATTGTTTGTTGATATTAGTAAATACTTTAACTAACATTATCTAATGGACCGTTATTTTAAAGTGTACAAAAGAAAGTGTGATTAAATAAGTTTGGTAGGAGCAAGATGCTGATGGTGCTTTTGTTTAAAATAAAAAAATAGCTCAGTTTCTATATTAATATTAATAATTATGCTTCTGGTATAGTTTTGCTATTTAATGTTTAAATGTGCTGTATCTTGCATCTGTTGTAGGCTAATAAAACAATACATTTTCATTTTTGTACATAAAATGCCCCAAAAAATATTGGTGTCATATAAATGAACAGCCAAATTGCATAAAAAGTTTTGTTTTTTTAAAGTGTTATGCAATTGGCCTATTAGTGACTTAACGACAGTATCATATTTCTCTCATAACTATATAATTTTCACGTTTGTTCAACTTATAAATACGATCTTTCCAACATGACTTGAACCTGACTAGAGCTGAATCTTAAGGGCCAGATTTGCCCAGCCCTGCTTGTAAACATTAAGCTCAGTGTCTACCAATTGACTCATTTCTACCATTGCACAATATATACCATCATGTTGTCCAACATTACAGTGATATACACACCTCCACACGTGTTTTCTTAAAATAAACTCTGCTGCATCATGACAGATTGTAATAAAGTATTTTATAGCTATTACCAGCTGACTGTACATGATTCATTAATTGTCCTGCATACTCAACAGAAAAGAATACGGGAAATCGCACCGAAAATCGTGCAGCTGCTCACAGAATGGACAGAGACCTTTCCGTATGACTTCAGGGACGAGCGGATGATGCGCAGCCTCAAAGAAATGACCCATCGCCTTGCCTTCGGTGATGAGGTCAGCAGATATAATGTCACCCTTATAATCTAGCCATAATATTATGACTGCATCAGGTTATTGTTTGTCTTTCTGATTACAATCATGAATAAATAAATAATGGCATATGACTAATTTTAAAACTCCAGACAATGACATGACATGGATTTGGAGCCAAATGCAAATACTTTTGCATCATATCAGATTTGCATGTAGGCCTTTTGGCTCTAAACGCCTTTGACGTATTTTCCTTTTCGCACAAGCTGGGACATCAACAACACAGCTTGCGGTTACCAAATGTTATTTTTGGCCACAGATGTTAGCGGATATTATAATGCTGACACTGGAAACACTCTTGTTGTTTTTGACCAGCTTTCACGGAGGGCCATGCAGCGACTCATTCAGCGGCTGTTACGCAAGCTGACCACCCTCGGACAGTACGAAGAGTCTCTGGCCACAACCAGCGCCGCTGCCGCCATTGACCGACCGGTCGCCCTCAAGTCAAAGCAGCAGTTAGTGCGCAGAGACGATTGTGTTTTAAACCTGTGTGACGACCCTTTCATTTTCGCCCAGCAGCTGACACACATTGAGATGGTGAGTGAGGACAAACTTCATTTTAATTGGCTGTCAGTGTTAGGGGGGACAACACTGATGAAATTTACATACAGTTGAAGTCAGAATTATTAGGCCTCCTGAATTATTAGCGCCCCTGTTTATTTTTTTCCTCAGTTTCTGTTTAACGGAGAGAAGATTTCTTCAACACGTTTCTAAACATAATAGTTTAATAACTCATTTCTAATGACTGATTTATTTAGTTTTTGTCATGATGACAGAAAATAATTTTTGACTGGATATTTTTCTACACTTCTACACAGCTTAAAGTGACATTTAAAGGCTTTAACTAGGTTAACTGGGCAGGATAGGGTAATTAGGCAAGTTATTGTATAATGATGGTTTGTTCTGTCGACTATCGAAAAAAATATATAGCCTAAAGGGGCTAATAATTTTGACCTTAAA
>CAIGQZ010001492.1:2606958-2620739 GCA_903798205.1 Danio tinwini | reverse complement strand
CCACCATGGATGTCTCTTTTGTCTGTCATGCCCGTTATTGGTCTTTCAGTCTCTGCTAATGAGCTGATAGTCTGATTAAGGTGTGTTTGGTTATGGAGACATGGAAAATATGCAGAGCTGGTGGTCCTGCAGGAACATGGTTGAGAAACACTGCTATACTATGCTTTTTTTTTAGAATTAACTAGCAAATAGCATCTAATATAATGTGATAAAGTATGTATATGTATGTGAATATGTATTTTACACTTGTAAAGTGCTGGAAAAGTTTGAATAAGGACCACAATTTCCTCTAAACAGCATATATCTTCTTTAATGACCCCTGTGAAAGTATGTTTGTACTACTATGGAAAATATTAAGAGATCACTGGATTTATAATTTAAAGTTTAGTAAAACTTCTCATTTAGAGCAAATGTTTACATAAAATAACAAAAAATGTGCCATTATTCTATTATTTTTAGACAAAACAATGCCAATGTTTAATAAAGATATGATATCAGCATTTGATGTAATAACTCTGATGAAAGCATTTATGTTGACCCTGCAGTGCTCATTTTCTTATATAAAAAAGCTACTAAATGACCTTTATAGAATAAAACAACTATTAAAACTTTATTTAAACCCATGCTTAATAAATCCAGAGGAACCGAGAGTTTTCCTGTGGTCTTTTATTATTTTCCATAGCTACAGTTGTGTTTGATTTGCAATCATTGACACTGTTCTGCCCTCTGCTGGTTTGTCTTCAGCCGGTGAAAAAGAAACACAGGGCAAGAGTGCTGGAGTTCTTCATAGATGTGGCACAGGAATGCTTCAACATCGGCAACTTCAACTCATTAATGGCCATCATTAGTAAGTACATGATGAATTATATTGTTATGGCGACTTATTCCACAAAAATCATGTTCGATTTTATTTATTTTTTGATGAGTTTGTTAGATGAGTGTGCTAGATGAGTTTTGTTGTGTTATATAATAATTATACATCATCATTATTTCACTTTTTAGCTGGAATGAACATGAATCCAGTATCCAGACTGAAGAAAACCTGGGGCAAAGTCAACACAGACAAGTTTGACATCCTGGTGGTAAGAAAGCATTTACAAGGAAGAGGGAAAGATACATTATGGGGTCAAACCCTCTCAGACCATCCAATTTAAAGGGGTCATATTAAGCTTTTTACTCCTTCTTTAGTGTGTGATGTTGCTGTTTGTGGATGAAAAAGTCTGCAAAGTTACAAAGAACAAAGTCACTTATTTTCTATATTCTTTGTCATTCTTACTATTTCTGTTTTCCAGAGTTTCAAATCATCACAGTAGCACTGAGATAAAAGTAAAATAATTAAAGATGTCTACATTAGTGATCAAAATCCCATTTTTTTAAAGCAACTGGATGCTTCAAACTAAGATTGTTGCAATTACAATTTTTACACCAATAGGTGAAATCAGGCAACGATTTTAAATGTGTTTGTTACTAAATAATCCCCAAATGCCGATTCATCCAGTTTTGAAACATATGAAGATTTTGTGAGCTTTTGAATTATTCATTCAAACAGAGATTAGGGCTGTGCAAAAAAATCGATACATCTTACTATCGCGACAATTTCTTTTACGATAGTGTATTAATAGTCCAACCTCAAGTATCGATTTAAGTTGTGCCAAACGACCTCCTCCTCCGCTCCTGTAGATGTCGCTAACTCGCGATTAACAAAACGCCAAGTAGCACGGTACCAGAAGTAAGCAAGAGTGAGCATGGTGAAAAATATAAAGGTGCCTCCAGCTTTTAGAGCTGACGTGTGGCTGCACTTTGGTTTTAACGCTATACCAGGGAGTACTGAATTAGAAAATAAAAAAGCCATTTGTAAGCTTAGCAATATATATATATATATATATATATATAGTTCTCTGTTCAATCACACTGTGCAGTTCTGATGAATTAGAATGGATGGAAAATAAATTGGAATTTTAATTTTAATTTGTCTGCCGACTTTATCAAGTTGTCAATATAATGTGACACATACTAATACAAACTATTGCAATATATCACAATATTTATTGTATCGCAATATATCGTGATATATTGTATCGTGACCCATGTATTGTGATATGTATCTTATCGTGAGGCCCTTGCCAATACACAGCCCTAACAGCGATAGCTTTAAAACTCATGCAGGTGTTTTGTTTGATGTTCCCAGAGTAGTAATGTCACAGACTTCAAAGGCTCCGCCCTCTTCTGAAAAAGGGGTGGGGTGCAGCAGCTCATCTGCATTTAAAGAGACCTAAGAACATAATCTTTTTGCTTTAAACCCAAAATGCTTACATGAATTAAAACTATAGTAATTTATAGTAAATACTACAGTATTTTAAACCACACTAAAGTGTATTATAGTTTAATACTATTATATTATAGTATTTACTATAGTATTTTTAACACTTGGCTACTACTAACTAGTACTATTTACTACCAACTGATAATACTAACTGATACAGTAAACAGTGGTGTATTGTAGTATAATTTATATACTAATCCAAACAGTTGTGGGTCATTAGCTTTCATTGCTAGTTGTATTAGCATAGCAACAATATAATTATCTCAATAGATTAATTCAAGTACTTACTGTAGTGGGGTTCAATAACACTAGCACTTTATTACTATAGTATTTTTTTCATGTGAATGGGCATTTACAACATCCCTGACATTTCAAGCAGAAGATTTAAATACACATTCTGGAGACCTCTGAGACTTTAGAGGCATAATAGGACCCCTTTAATGTAATATCAGGTGACGACATTCGTAACTTGAATGTGCAGGGATTTCTGTGCTTTGTTGTAACTTTAAAAAAAGATGTATAACTGCTTTCAAACTACAGATTTTGTGTATCTTTACACTTTCTAGTTGATTTATTTATTTTATCATAGCACCAAATGGACCCATCTAGCAACTTCTACAGTTACCGCACAGCCCTGCGTGGAGCAACTCAGAGGTCTAGTACAGCACACACAAGCCAAGAAATGGTAATTTTGAGAAAATAGTTACAATTTTTAACTCAAAGTAATACATTTTAATAGCATTTTTAATTAGTATTCAATCTTGTCTTTCAGATTGTTATCCCATTCTTCAGCTTGTTCATTAAAGATATCTACTTCCTGAACGAAGGTTGTGCTAATAGATTATCTAACGGCCACATCAATTTTGAAGTAAGCTGGAAAACTGTTTTTCATAATGCTACACTAGTTGTTACCTACTTTCTTCAATGATAATAATAATAATAATCATTTTCAAACTCTTATTATAGAAATTTTGGGAGCTGGCCAAGCAAGTGAGCGAGTTTCTGTCGTGGAGGCAGGTGATCTGTCCTTTCGAGAAAGACAGAAAAACACTGCAGTATCTCATCAGCGCACCAGTGTTCACTGAAGATGGTGAGCACTCATTTTTTCCTACTTCAGTGTTTTCACCTGGGATTAACATGAATTCAGTAGCATCTCATTTCATTAAGACCTTTTCGTCTTTCTTCATCATACACTGTCGCTTTTGAAGCAGCTCGAAGTGTGACAAAGAAGTACTAATGAGTGGACAATCCCAAATGCTTACTGTATCAGAAAAACCAAGCGAATGCATAGGATGTAGGGGTGTTGAAATTAATTGTTTCTTCAGGGCACCGCGATACAGACAATTCGATATCGGTTCAGTAATAAATCATAACCGGTTATTATGCACTGACGTCATTTATCTCATATGCGCTATGTCGCTGTAGAATACTATGGCGAGGGAGGCAAGCGTGAGTAATTAAAACACAGAAACTGTACAATTCACTACGTGTGTTTGCTGGACATTCATTCACTGACACTGAAGTTACAGCAGAAGCCCCTATTGTACTGCTGTGGAGAAAATGAAAGTAAACTCAATTCATCTCTGTCATTTTGGCCCGTTTGACCTGCTGGCATGACGTTTCCTCTCCTTGGCTGTTACAGCGATACTTGTGGATCCAGGCACGAGCGTGTCTGCAGAGCAAGTTTTCTCCACCATGTCTATCATGAATGAATCAGCTGCGATTGCCGCGTCCCTTTATCAGTGTCACTTATCAGTGTGTTAGAGCCAATCGTAGCCCTTTGTTGAGCGCATGACCAATCATAGGCGTTTTAACAACTCACTCGACAATGCTTAAAATGCAAGCGGGATAATATTTAAGTTTATTTGCTTTAAATGCTCAGGCTGTTCTGTGCATGTACTTGAGTTTTGTTTGATGCAGTTTTTTTTTGAGCAGGTAAAATTAAAGGTAGATTACCTATATCTGACAGCTTGCATTAAAGGACAAGATTGTATTACAAATACATATAACTATACATTTTAATACAAGAATTGTTGTGCTGTGAAGTAAACAGGTCAGTGGTCCTGACTCTCTGTGGTCATTAAAAATCCCATGGCACTTCTCGTAAAAGACTAGGAGTGTTGCCCCGGTGTCTTGGCTAAATTCCCTCTCTGCCCTTATGATCATAGCCTCCCAATCATCCCTTATCCACCGAATTGGCTCTATCACTGTCTCTCCACTCCACCGATAGCTGGTGTGTGGTGAGCGCACTGGCGCCGTTGTCCTGTGGCTGCCGTCACATCATCCAAGTGGATGCTACACACTAGTGGTGCTGTAAAGAGACCCCCCCCCCACCCCACATGATTGTGAAGTGCTTTGGGTGTATAGGTCATACACAATAAATGTGCTATCTAAATACACATTACATTTCATAAAATAAAAAATTGTGTATAGAAAGCATCGTCAATGCACCATGATGCACTGAGATATCAAATTAAACCAAATTGATGGCATGATAATTGTAACCGAATCAAACCTTGAGACCAGTGTAGGTTCATACCCCTAATAGGATGCATATGGCAAATATGAATTTTATTGTAAATCCAGATTAGTAATTTCATTATTAAAAACTGTATGCAAAATATCTGCCCAATTTAAAAATGAAGTGGTTTTCATTTTAATTTTGACTGTGACAAATGCATCGTCCATCAAATTGACATTTTATTTTTTCTGCATTTGCGAGGCAAGGCTGGCAATGTTAAAACAAATAGGAAAAATGCTAAACTTTTATGATGCATTTTAATAATGTTCACACAGTGGTAGTAGACAGTTCAAATTAAAATGTAAAGTTCAGTTTTTATTTATATTGTCCCTTTTATTTCAGATTTCTATTTTTAATTTCATCTTCAAAGTCAACCCATATGCAAAGCTTATGCTAATCAGTGGGAGGGGCTAAATTATGCAGAAAAAATGGCAGTTATGCTAAAGGTTTTCGTACTACAGGTGATAGTAGTAGTAGTAGTAGTAGTAGTAGTAGAAGAGATGAAGAGGTCTATTACTTACCATTGGAAAACTCATAATGCTAACTTGGTCATGTGAAGCATGTATTAGTCGATCACATAGCTGCTTTTAGTCTCCTTCCCTGCATTGTGTGTGTTGCCATCAAAGTCCCTTTAAGGCAAGTAATTTCACTCTGCGGCCATCTTTGAAACGCCTCTCGGGCAGTATGCCCGGGCATTTGGTCTGAATGGGGAAACATCAAATTCTTTGAAACTGCTAGCCAAGCTTACAATTACATTAAATATTTAGAATTACCAATAAAATTAAACAACATCTGTCTCATAAGTTTCGATTCAAAATGTCTAAATCAAACTAAATCTGCATATTTTCAGGTGGCTCAACCTAATCACGACTAATTGCTAATCTTCTGATCGCGTTGCTCTTCTGAAGTAATCCACAACTTGGTCTTGATGGCGAATATCTTCCAGAAATGACAGTAACACTGTTCACAAGTTTGTAAATGTTTGAGTAGTCGATGATTGGCTCCTGTACTAGTAGGCGGGACTTCATTCGCCATATTGAGCGTTACACTTTTCCCTATTCAAAACTATATGAGTGACATGTCTTGTGTATTCTATGAGCTGTCTCATTTCAGAGGCTGCATCCTCCGAAGGATGCATTCGAAGGGCGCAGCGTCATGGTGGCGCGACGAAGGCTATCTCATTTCAAAAAAATTTGAAGGTTCCTTAAAACGTAGCCTTCAAATGCGTCCTTCATTTTCTAGGTAATGAAGGACACAACCGGTGGATCCTTCCTGGCCTCGAACATCCCAAGTTAAGATTTATCGCGTGCTGATAACGGCAGGACGCTTTTAAAAGAAAACTCTGGTATAAATGTATAAATTAAGTTTATTTTACTTGAATATCTAAACACACGTTAAAAAAAGAAAAAGAGTATGACATGTCTTAATCAAACACACCTGAACATGCTAATCAGTGTCTTCAAGATCACTAGAAATCTATAAGCAGGTGTGTTTGATTAGACTTGGAGCTAAACTGTGCAGGACATCGGCCCCCCAGGACAGAGTTTGCCCACCCCTGGGCTAGATCGTCTCATTTCGAAACGCTCGGTTCAGCCTGTGTGGACTACAAAGGACTCAGAGGATGCAGCCTCTGAAATGAGACACAGCTATTGTCTTTGGTTGCCATAGAGGCAGCATTCGCATTAGCCATAATGCTTTTTATGCTAAAAGTTTCAGACTTGCCTTCAATAGTGTTTTGTTATGCTCAGTATAGCAGCAGCAGCAGCAGAACTTCACCAACTTGCAAAAGTATCAAACAAAGTTGACTTTATTTTGCTCTTTTACTTTTTTATACACTTGTGGCTGTCACAATCTCTGACATTACATTCGGTCAAAAATGTTCACATTTCTATTATTTGGTGTCAACCACTTGATTCGATTTGAGGAAAATGCATTCTGATGCCAGGTGTAAATCGGGCTTTAGAGAACTTGATGATAAGAAGAGACAAATCATAAAGTTCAGCAATATCTAATTGAGAGAGCACATGTCCTAGATATTGACCAGTATTGTTTTTAGAATTAGAATATTCAGTATTTTAAAAATAAATTCAAATGTAGTTTTTCAGACTGCACTAAACCGGTATGCAAATAAATCTATGTAAGGCATCTAATCATAATTCAGAAGGAAAATAAAACAGATGCCAACAATTTATTTTATAAAAATGTCTGCAAAGTCGATTTGATGAATTAATTGAATTTGTGGAAATATTTTTTTCATTGCAGAGCTTCAGCTAGCATCATATGAGAGTGAAGGCCCTGAAAATAACCTGGAGAGAGACACTCGCCGTTCCCTCAGGTTTGAACTCTTCAGAAAACCCTTGTTTTATGCCTCATTTCTACTTACAGTATGAACTAGTATAGCTACGGTACAGTTTAGTATATATAGTACAGGAGGATTGAGTGTATGTCACACTGATCAAGCTTACGTTTCCTCTGCTTACTTGTTAGAATAACAGAAAGTTGCTATTGACATCATTCTTGCTCATAAAGGAAAAAGGTGTACTAGTATTTCACATAGCATGTCACACTCATGTTCATTATTTCAAATAGAGAGAGGAAATGGCGCCCCCTTTCACTTTCCTAAGGCTGGTGCACACCGGGACGATTTTTGCTCAAGCTTCTCATCAATGTTTTTAGAGACATTTTATGGCATTCAATCCAAAGTGATGGTCACTGGCGATGAGCAGAGTGAATGTGCAAAATCACTCCCTAAAGTTAGATGGTGCTTAATGAAAAACAGAAATACCACAAGGTGGCGCTGTGTTACTGTATGCTTCTGACACAGCATCAAATCCTATTTCATTTGCAGTTCCTCTCCATAACAACTTTCTCTTGACAAATTTTTTTTTGTCGCTGTTGCACACATCATAAAAAATGACACTTTTACATCTGCTGGCATGTTGGTGTGCACATTGACATTGGCGGCCTTTGTTTAGTTATGAGGCGTTGAATGTTGTTGATATACATGAGCTAAAATCGTCGCCGTGTGCACAGGTCAGCATGCGGATTACCACCAAACAACAATAGAGGGCATTCAGTGCAAGCCTGTAGCCGGGGTGGGGGGTGGGGGTGGGGGATGATTTGGGTTGTTCAAAAGATTCACCCCCCACTGACAAAGGTCCAGAATTTGTCTCATACATGAGCTCATTTGTCCTATTTTGACTGGTATGCCATCTTAAATAGTGAAAATAACCCTTGAAAGGCTAAATCTGATCATCTTTCACTTCGAACCTACTTTATTGTTGTTAAATAGAGAACACATTTTACAAGGAACTACCAAATTTTAATACTTATTAGGCTATTGTTGTTATCCATGACTTTTCAAATGTACTTTTTACAAGAGAGGCTAGAAAAATCATCAAGCTCTGCATTATTATTATTATTATTATTATTAGTAGTAGTAGTAGTATAATAATTATAATTATATTATTTATTTATTTTTAATTGCTTAATATTCAAATGAACAAATTGTGAAAGTTCAGGAAATCTGAGGAAAGCTGAATGTGCTGCTCAGTTTGTTATTTGCATAATAAATGACAATAGGCATTGAACAGTTTTTCATTTAAAACTTTTTTCCTAATGATATATGTATCAAATTAATGACAGATGTAATTAAATTAAATGTTTTTAGTATCAACAAGCTAATCCTGCTAAAAAATAGTGCTTAAAATGCCACTGAATGCAGCATTTATTCCTCATAATTAAATAGAAAATAAAATGTCCACTTTTTGAGAAAAAAGAACCACCCCTTTCACCAGGCTGGCTACGAGCCTGCAGTAGATTCTGTTTATGCTTTTTAAGTGTTTGTTTGAGTGTAGCTCATTGCTTTGTAATGTCATTGTAATATTACGGTGTTGTGTTTTGGCAGTTCATTTAAAAATGTATTGTATGCGCAAGCAATGGTTCTCTGTAAGTAGTATTAGTAGTAGTATTACGTTTCTGTTGTGCTAAATACCCTTATGAAAGGGTCCCAAAAAAGTGATATGGTAGGTACGGTTTGCTGTTTTGGTTCTTTGGTTCTATTGACAGTGGAAACGAAAATAAATGCTTACCACACTGTACTGTAGCAAACCGTACTACTCAGTGGAACAAGCCACAAGACTTCCATTGTTATTTTTTAAAAGAGCTGTAATGTAGAAAATAAAATCATTGTTATTAGCGACACCAGTGGCCATTAAGTGAACTGCAGCCAGAAAAATATTTTAAGTTCACATCCAGGGGTACATTTCCCAAACAACGCCATAACTTATGGCTGAACTATCATAGTACGATGCATCGTTTTGGAAAAGAACGATGTAGTGACGAGTGTTTCCTAAACCCTTAGTTGCTCTGTTGCAGATCCATCATTTGAACCACGTTAGTTATAACATCTATAATGAGGCTCTAAACAGGGTGTAGTACTTTTTCTTTAGAGAAAAAAAACATAATTTTTGTGCAAATTATATTGTTTTCTAAATGCACACGCATTTTAAAAAAAATCCAATATTAGTTTTGGTAAAAACATGCACCTGTTTTTCATATTAATTGAAATATATGCTATGTAAACGACACATATAGGACATATGTGTTTCCTTTACAAATATTATTGAGAATATTCCATGTAAAATCACTTCGCTAACACGTATTCTAATCTCATAGCCTATGAAACTCATATAAAGTATATTTTTAATTTATTATTATTACAATTTATTATTTTATTTTATTATTTTACAATTTAACACATTCAACAGGCCCATATGTCCTATAGGCCTTTAGCACAGATGCATTTCTTAATAAATAACCTACTATAAATTAAAACCAGAGCAGCATGTTGGCACAGTGGGTAGCACAATCGCCTCACAGCAAGAAGGTCACTGGTTCGAGCCCCAGCTGGGTCAGTTGGCATTTCTGTGTGGAGTTTGCATGTTCTCCCCGTGTTGGCATGGGTTTCCTCCCGCTACTCCGGTTTCTCCCACAGTCCAAAGACATGCAGTAGAGGTGAATTGAATAAGCTAAATTGGCTATAGTGTATGTGAGTGTATGCAAGAGTGTATGTGTGTTTCCCAGTGATGGGTTGCGGCTGGAAGGGAATCCGCTGCGTAAAACATGTGCTGGATAAGTTTGCGGTTCATTCCACTGTGGCGACCCCAAATTAATAAAGGGACCAAGCCGAAAAGAAAATGAATGAATTAAAACCATTAACGTATGCTATATATTTTTGTTTTCACAAGCATTGAAGATGTAACGTATATTCTGCTTTTAAATAATAGGTTACCTATAGCTTTCATCATGAGCCAGTGCTGTGTTCAAAATGTCATAAATGTTTTCAAAGTGCACTACGAACAACGGATTTGGGAAATGCCAAATCAACGAACTATGTTTGTGACGACGGAATTTCTGACCTTAGTTAGCTAACAATGGTTTTTGGAAATGCACCCTAAATGTCAGAACAGCAGTTCAAAAAGCATCTGATCTCAGTGATTTGGATATGTTTGCACAAGCTCTGTAATGGCCAGCTTCACACGAACAGATGAGCTCATTAGAATGACTCTAATTATACAGTGTATTTGAGATCCAAAAACAGTATAGATCTGCTGATGTATTTGAGACTTCAGTTTGAATTTGCCACTATTCATTGATTTTACATTACAAATACAGTACTTTAGGCATTATCCTAAACAAACAAGCTCACATGTAGCCCCTTTAAACAAAAGGGACCTATAGCCTATATAAATGCAGAATACTGAATGTCATCTGTTTCTCTTTTCTGCAGGTCATCTCTCAGTCGAATGTAAAAGATGAACTTTGGGATTGTGTCCTGAAACCAGGACTGGTGGCACTGAAGACTTTGAAGGACTTTTATTATCATTACACTTGTTTTTTTTTTCCCTCTGTGCTGAAATTGAGGCTGGATTCTCATTGTGACAGTGAAAATATGCTAACAGAATCATATTCATCTCATTTACCTCACGTACCTTCATGAAATGTGTTATAATCATGCTATATAGATCTTCTGGGTGAATTTGAGAGCATGTCGCTGGCTGACCTGTTCTATTATTACATCATGTTTCGTTTTTGCTTTTGGTAAGTGGTAATAGTTTGTGTACTGAACATATTTGTTACAACATTAAGAGATATTTCTATGTGTATTATAGTTTTTGTGTGACCTGTGTACATGTTTCCCGGTAAAGTATCTCTGAAATAAGCTGTTGGTTGAGTGGTGTTTTTTCATTTTTTTAATTTTTTTTCGGCTTAGTGCCTTTATTAATCTTGGGTCGCCACAGCGGAATGAACCGCCAACTTATCCATGTTTTATGCAGCGGATGACCTTCCAGCTGCAACCCATCACTGGGAAACATCCATACACACTCATTAACACACATACACTACGGACAATATAGCTTTTAGCAATATAGCCAATTCACCTGTACCTCATGTCTTTGGGGGAAACCGGAGAAAACCCACGCGAACACGGGTAGAAACTCCACACAGAAACGACAACTGACCCAGCCGTGGCTTGAACCAACAACCTTCTTGCTGTGGGGTGAACGTGCTACCTACTTTGCCACCGTGCATCCCGTGTTTTTTCATTTGTGTTTTTTTTTCTAATTCATTTATTTGTTATATTTATTTACATTTACATTTAGTGGACGCTTTTGTCTAAAGCAACTTACAATTGAGGAGGTATTCAGCGATTCAACAAGAAGAGGCAATACACACATACATAAGTGCTAGTTATTCAAAGTAACTTGTTTGTGCTCAGATAATTTAGTGCTAGAGTAGGTGTTTGAGAGAAAGAGAGAAAGAAAGTGCTTCTTCTAGGTGGTTTTGGTATTATTTACTGGGGTTCAGGTGTTCTCAGAGAAGATGGGTTTTTAGTTGTCGCTTGAAGGATACCATTGTGTGGGAATGGGAAGATTATTCCATCAGCGAGGAACATTGAATGAAAAGGTTTTGGAAAGTGACTTATATTGCCTCTCAGTTGTGGATACCCCACCCCCCCTCTTCCTCCCTCCAGCCCATAACTTACATCAAAAATATAACGAGATTCGGCCCAACAAAACATAATTTTGTGAATCACTGTCGTTGCGCAGTCGCATATAGCCACTTGTGGTTTTGACCCCCACCTACTGGACATTTAAAGTACTGTACTGTATATTCAGGTTACTTTCGGTTTCTCTCAGCGTGCGGTTGAGAGTAATAACGCACATGCAGATTATTTCTGGGGCTGATTTAAATGTTAAAATATATGTCCGTAAGTGCTCTATTTTTACTAAAATTGTATGTAAATATTCAATGGTCGTTTGATTATTATCAGTTTTATACCGCCTGTATTTTGTTTGTATAAGCACATCTTCATGGCTTACAAGTTATGCTGGTGGTGTAAATATGATCAGTTTGCAAATATTCTATTCAAATGGTCTCATTATATGAAGATTTGTATAAAAATATGCATTGGTAAAATTTGACTGCTGCCTGAATTAAACATAAGTAAATGTGAATATGTACATACTTTTCCCCTCTATAGTTTTACAAAAAAAAAGGTTTTGAGAAGAACAATTGCCAGTAAAGTCCCTAAAGTTACCCAATCTGCTTTCTGCTGTACTTCTGTTAAACTTGTGGTTAAGCAACAGTTGATTGGGACATAATTATTATTAATATGACTATTGTTAAATTGTAGTATTTTCATGGCAATTTAAACTACCCGTTCAATATGTACAACAAAAAAGAGCTTTGATACTCTAGGGAAGAATGTCTGAGTGCATAAATTACATCAGGTTTCCACATTTTCTTGTGCTTGAATGTTAAAACGGCCCTCTTATGAATTGTCAGTCACTGATATGGCCCCCCGCCAAATTGAGTTTTAGACCCCTGAGGTAGACCTTCAGAAGCAGGGGGAGGCAGTTCCAGTGGCTGTCCTGTAAGCAGGCATCAGTGATTTGAACTTGATCCAAGCTTCAACCAGTAACTAATGTAGATTTTTTTTTTTTTTATACCTTAAGGATGCGTGAGTAATATTTATTTGTTAGTGTATAGATGGATAGCAAATAAGCCACAAAGTGTCCTAACTAATTTTTCATCTAAAATCTAGAAACTAATGTAGACTTCTAAATGTAAGCCATTTAAATTAATGACTACAATGGCAAGATGTTTAAAATAGTTTTTATTTTCAGTTATACATAAATTAAAACAAATACATAGCATAGCATCATTTTCTTTGACAAAACCAGAACTGTGTAATAGGATGGAGGGGGAAATATTCAACTCATAAATCATTTGTTTGATTATAACATCCTAAAGATCAATTATTTTACAATACAATAACAGATTTTTAAAAAATCGTGCAGTTAAAATGACTATTTGGGTGTTTAATACCAATATTCACAAAAAGTTAAAAGATTTTATTTACTAAATGTACTAATTAAATGGAAGTACATTTATTTACTAAATGCTTTTTCATGTCAAACATCAAAATGCAAAAAAATGTATGAAAGAGGTCCAATGACAATTCAGAATCCCAATAATGCAAATATTCTGAAAACATTTGCCTGCATTTTTTTTTATTAAAAATAAAACAGCAATGTACAAATTTCTTTTAAGTACATTTACATCACTTATTTTACTCAAATTAATTCACAGCCCAAAGAGGCTTTAAAATAAACGTAATATCAATTTTGTGTTATATCAGAAATCAGTATGCATCAATAAATGCATAAAAGGTGACCAGTTACAATTCAATATCTAAATAATACAATAAACAGTGGGACATACAAATATTCACAAAAAGCTTTGCTTTTATTTTAATAAAAATAAAACCAATAGCATTAAACTATATTCATTTATACAGCTTTTTTCGACAAAAATAATTAATACACACCCCAAATGGGCACTAAAGATAGAATACAGTGTTATAAAAAA
>CAIGQZ010001492.1:2576132-2591958 GCA_903798205.1 Danio tinwini | reverse complement strand
AGAGTGAGTCTTGATGGGCCAGATGGATGGGCCCGTGGCTGGATCGGTAAAGGGCAGTGAGCTCCAGTCCGACTCAAACGCCAGCAAGGTGGAGGTGGAGTACTGGTTTGGGCTGGTATCATCAAAGATAAGCTTGTGGTGCCTTTTCGGGTTGAGGGTGGAGTCAAGCTCAACTCCCAGTCTTACTGCCAGTTTCTGGAAGACACCTTCTTCAAGCAGTGGTACAGGAAGAAGTCTGCATCCTTCAAGAAAAACATGAGCAGAACAATGCTCCATCACACCCGTCCAAGTACTCCACAGCGTGGCTGGCAAGAAAGGGTCTAAAAGAAGAAAAACTAATGACATGGCCTCCTTGTTCACCTGATCTATTTTTTGTTAAGTTGCCTAATAATTATGCACAGTAATAGTCACCTGCACACACAGATATCCTCCTAAAATAGTTAAAACTAAAAACAAACTGAAAACTACTTCCAAAAATATTCAGCTTTGATATTAATGAGTTTTTTGGGTTCATTGAGAACATGCTTGTTGTTCAATAATAAAACTAATCCTCAAAAATACAACTTGCCTAATAATTCTGCACTCCCTGTAATGATACAGTTGTCACCAGTAGCCTAGTAGTTACGTAAGTGCGTTGACACATAGCACTGTGGTGCTCAGGTGACCCCAGTTCGATTCCTGGCTCAAGATCCTTTGCTGATCCTTCCCATCTCTTTCTCTTCTCCCCATGCATTTATGTCTCCCTTTCCAGTGTTCTATCCATTAAAAATGAAAACAGACAAAAAATAATTATTAAAAAAGTCATGATGCAGTGCCATTTTCTGTGTCCTTTCATCATGTCTTCAGTCAGAAGCACATTTATTGGGAAATTAAACTGACAATACTTAAAAAATGCATGCAGATGTTTATTTATTTATTTATTTTGATAACTGAAGCACAGACTGTAATTATGAGCTGAAACTGAATCTTGGGACATTTGAGAGTTATTTTTACAATTAAAACGCCCCCATTAACTTGTTACAACTTGTTATGCGATGCATTTGTTTATGTTTCATGGGTTAAAGTGTGTGTGTTTTTTTTGTTAGTTATTAATACATATTTAATTTTATCATTTGCTTTCTCAGGCTGATCTGGCAAGACAATATGGAGCAAGGGTGTATTGTGTTGGCGTGAAGGATTTTGATGCAAACCAGGTAAGACTTTTGAACAGTGAGATGGAGCCAACTGTAGAATATGCTGTTTAAAAAAATAGGGCTTAATATTAAATGTTAAAAAAAAGCTATAAAAATCAATATTCTTACATCATATATATTATTAAGACATCATAATATCATAGAGAATTAGATGTTAACTTTTTAGCTACTTTATATATAACAATAAACACCCTTAATACCCTCAGCATGACCTTGGCAACCATCCAAAACACTCCAACATGAGTGAAGCTTTCAGAAAAAAATAATCCAGTTTATAACATTTATCTTCAGTCTTAATCTGTTGTTGCTTCTTAGTTGTGCATGTGTATAATTGCTGACATGAGAATATTGTTGTTGTTATGACAGTATTGTTTTATTTATGTGCTGTAGTAGTAACAGCATTACTGCAACAGAGGGATCCTTTATATTGACTTTGGTAGATGTGCTTGTCCGGGCAGGATGCTGAGAGTAATTGGATTCTGCAGAGCACTTTCCGGCACATTTTACATTAGCAAGAGATTGAGTCTGCTTTGAGAAATGGTTGCAGTATTTCATCAGGAACTGAGACCTGGGTCAAAGACGAGATGTCCCAATTTGGTCAAATTTACAATTTACATTTTGAAAATAAAATGTCAAAATATGGGTGAAACAATGATCCATCATCATTCAGTAAAACATGCATGAACTGTAAAAAATGCTTATTCTTACTGATAAATCGGTAAAAAATGGATAATTAAATATTGAATTAATATTCTACTATAATCTTTCATTATGTCATCAAATGATTCAGCTTACAGAAATTGCAGACAACAAAGATCAAGTGTTTCCTGTGGTGGATGGATTCCAAGCCCTCAAAAACATTGTGAATTCGGTGAGATTTACCATCAGTAAAAATGGCATTCATCACATGCAGTTTATCTGCTGTTTTCTAACTGGCACATATATGTATTTGCAGATTTTACAGAAGTCCTGTGTAGAGGTTTTTAAACTTGAGCCCTCCAGCATTTGCGTGAATGGTATGAAACACATCTTAGGGTATGTTTACACAACAGAGATGCAATAAAAACTGAAATGTTTTGGAAATGTTATTGAAAAGACATCAACATTCATTCACAAAAACGACAAAAACAAAATTAGCACTGTCTCTTTTGTACAGAAGCGATATGTAGTCCGCCATTGTTGCTGTGATTTTTAAGGCACAGTATGTTGGATTAAAGTATGTAGGTTAAACTCGGTATTGCAGTCCAAATTCCAAATATTAAAGGTTTTTTTTTTTCACCCCCCGACGTCGACTTGGCGCAAATGTGATTGCCAGATTGACGACACATACAGAAACAAGTATGCATGAAGAACGAGCCTTACAATTTAAGATGCTCAGCTCATGTTTACGTTTGTATTATTTATATTATTTGCTAATTAAAAAACACCTAAAAAATTTAGCCATACCCACATACATTGAGGCAGATTTCATGACTGAAACTAGACTAAAACTGTTTAGGCAGACTGGGATGTCGAAAATATAATTGGGTAAACTGGCAGTGGGCAGGTTATAGAGACTAAAACAAAGACAGACATTCCGAAACGGAACGCTCATTTTCAAAGGAGAATAACTGACTTTATCATTGCTTTTCAGATAAACAAGAATTATTCAAAAGCAAAATTATTAAAATCAGCACAAAGCCATGTTTTTTACTTCACATAGAAATTTTTTTTACATATATATATATATATATATATCATTTTTTTAGGGGTTTTCACCTTTTATTGAGATAGGATCGTGGAGGGCAGACAGGAAAGCATTGGGATCAGAGAGAGAGGAAAGAAGCTGGGATTGTAACTCAGGTTGCTGTGAGCAGCATGGTGCTATATGTCGACGCACTTAACCACTAGGCTATTGGCGCAGACAAAAACTATTTTTAAACGTTTGTCAGGCTCCCAAAATACATTACAGTTTCTAATTTTATTGTAAAAGTATGTTGTGTAAACAACCCATAGAAATATCCATGTAACCTTTTCCTTTTTGGATTCATAATCCTGACTAATTTCAGCATAAACATTGTGTTCTAGAATCCTTCAACATTGTTTTGAAAGGAAGAGGGTTTACTCAGGGAAGAACCTCAGAGGGTGTGGTCTGCACATTATCTGTCAGTCAACAGGATCCTTACAGTAAGACATTCAGTGCATTCTATCTATTATAAAAGAATAAAAGACTGCCTGGTCTTACAAAACAAGCCATATAAATCATCTTCCTATTCAACAGATGAATAAGAGGCATAGGAAGCCACAGAATGTATGGCAAGCCTATTTATTCATTAACAGTTTTGGGTAAAAATGTATATATTACAATCTTAAGCCTTAAATTGAAATCTTAATTTTACAAAACTGCAAAAATAACACATACTTTCACATTGCTAATGTAAAGTGTGTGTTATTTTTTTTACAAGTATTAATATATATATATATACAGTTAAAGTCAGAATTATTAGCCCCCCTGAATTATTAGCCCCCTTGTTTACCTTTTCCCCCAGTTTCTGTTTAACAGAGAGAAGATTTCTTCAACACATTTCTAAACATAATAGTTTAATAACTCATTTCTAATAACTGATTTATTTTATCTTTGCCATGATGACCGTAAATAATATTTTACTAAGATGTTTTTCAAGACACTTCTATACAGCTTAAAGTGACATTTAAAGGCTTAACTAGGTTAATTAGGTTAACTAGGCAGGATAGAGTAATTAGGCAAGTTATTGTATAACGATGGTTTGTTCTGTAGACTATCGAAAAAATATAGCTTAAAAGGGTTAATAATTTTGACCTTAAAATGGTTAAAAAAACTTCAAAAAATTCAAAACTGCTTTTATTCCAGCCGAAATAAAACAAATAAGACTTTCTACAGAAGAAAAATATATTATCAGACATACTGTGAAAATGTCCTTGCTCTGTTAAACATCATTTGGGAAATATTTAAAAAAGAAAAAATAAATCAAGGGGGACTTATAATTCTGACTTCAACCGTATATATAAATAAATACATAAATAAATATATATACAGTATATATATATAACTTTTTTTACCCATCAGTGCATAATAATATCTATATTAATGCTATTATTACTTATTTTTAGATACTAGTAACTATTCCATTAAATAGCGCTGATTCTTTAGATACTAGTATGTAATAATAAGCACTGGTACCTAAAGAATGAGTACTACTAACTACAAACAAATAGGAGCTAGTTTTTTTGTCTGTACTAGTTTCTAATGAATAAGAACCAGTATCTAATAAATAACTTATTAAATAATAACTTGTATCTTTTAAAAAGGCAATACCACCAAAAGCACTGGTAGTTAATGTAGAAGTGCCCAATGGAAAAGCTAGTAATTATATGGAAATAGATACTAGTACAACAGATTAAAATGATTAAATATTATTAAGGCTTGCCAACAATGCTATTATTTTATTTGGGACCAAGTAAGATCCTAAAATCCACATGGCTTAAAGAAGCTCTTTTTAGCTGATGAGGAAGCTGTACTGAGCCACATCTTTAAATAAAGCCTCTGTGTTTCCACAAGTATTTGGCATTTTACTATAGTCTCATGCTGCTCTCTCTTCCTTCTAGATGAGAGGCCGAGTATAGTGAAGGATAATTATGTGCTGTGTCCCGCTCCAGTGCTGACCGAGGTTGGACAGTAAGTGGCATTCGGAGAACAGTGGCCCTCCATTCAGAGCAACAGCTGTTACAGGCCGACATGCAAAGAGAGCGAGTTCATCGTTTTTTTCTCAGGGGGTTTATCTCAGTTTCTGTTTATAGCTTAGCTAATAGACAACTGATAAGAAGCAGGCTCAGCATAGGGCTGAAACAAAGCACTGTGTGTGACGGTGGCACAGTTTTGTTTGCCGTGGAGGACTGCCTTGACGTGCAAAATGACTCATCGTTTGGCAAATTTGTTTTCAGAAGATGAAAGCTACTTCTTACAAAATACAGCAACTTCATACTAGCAACTAGCTAAGGACATGCTTAAAACATGATATATTAGAAACATGCTAAAAGTGTTATAAAACATACTGGAAACATGTAAAAGATTGAATGTTTTTAAACCTGTTAGTTACATGGTAGCAGCATGCTAATTCATTAGCATTACTTCATATCAGAAGTACTAAACATATTAAAAACATTTGAACATGCTATGTTTAGCAACATGTTAATTCACGTCAACGAAATTAACAACGATTAATTCACACTAGAAACATGCTAGCGAGGTTAGAGCTAACATGCTACTATCTGCTCACAATTAGCTAATTAATGCTAGAAACATGTTAAAACTTTCTAGAAGCAAGTTATCAGCATGCTAATTTATCCTTGCAAGCAGTTAACCATGTTAGACACATGCTACCAATATGTTTGAACATTGGTTGTAAAACTGTAAACACATCGTTAAATGTTTATTCATATTAAAAAAAGTTCACCGTCCAGGAAACACTGGAAATCCTTGCTAATTCATGCTAACTCTATGCTGACCAGGCTATAAAAATGTTAGCAATATTCATGCTAGCATTGTGAATAAAAAATACAGTAGAAAAATGTTAATTAATGCAAGCAATGTACTAACATAATTATGCAACATGTTAGCAGTGTGTGTGAAAACATGCTAGCAATGTGTTAAAACATCGTCAATGTATTACAGCATGTTTTGAATGTCATTAATGCGCAGCAACATGCTAGCAAAAGCTTAATGCATGCTACATTATACAGTTCTAAAATGATAATGCTGGAAACATGTTAACATTGTATAACTCATGTTAAAAAACATGCTAGCAGAGTGCTAAGATGTACTAGCAGCAACACTTTTTAATCTATTTTTTTTCAAGCCAACATCACAGTTTGTCTACGGTTCATCTTGTTCTTTTACATATATTTAAGCAATGCTCTGATGGTCTGATTGACAAACAGTGGTCTGCTTTTAGCATTTAGCCATGTAATAATGGACTTTCTTTCACTCAACAGATCAATTGATGTGCTAATTAGTCTGAATAATGGGCAGTCTTTCATTTCAACTCCCATCACAATATACGCCACCACATGTGTGAGTACATATTATCTATGGAAATAATTAAGAGACCAATAGAGAATTCTCAGTTTGTATTCACTGAATTTATTAGGTAGCCTATGGGTTTAAGTAACATGTTAATATTTGTTTTACTCTATAAGGGTCCGATAACATTTCTTCTGAATTTCAAGTAAAAATATTGTGATTTACTGTAGACCATTTTTTTTAAAGAAAATGACAATTGTTGAGAATTAGTTCTGTCAGTTTGGGGGATTGAAATCAGGTTTATTCCACCAAATATTGATTTTTGAACTCCTGCCCAGTTAAAGGTGCTGTATGTAAGTTTTTGACTCTTCTAAAGCATTAAATACCATAATATGTGTTCAGATAAACATCCTAAGTGAACATTCTTGTTTAACTGAAAAACAATGCTGAAGACAGATATTTTGCTTTGAAAATGATTTTTCCGTGCCGGAACTCTGTCTGTGTTTAGGTAAATTTAACCTGCACAATGCCAGTTTAGCCAATTATAATTCAGCACCCAGGGTTGCCTTGTTGGAAAACAGAGTATATTATTCATTCATTCATTCATTCAGAAAGGCTCTCAAAGCATGCGTTCGTGACCGAAATGGACAGTATCAGATGTCGAAATGAGACAGATTCAGTTTCACGTAAGGTTATTAATTAGCAAATGATATAAATATTACGAACGTAAACATTATGTGAGCAGGTTACATTGTAACCGCGTGTCCTAACAACACTCTGTGTGACGAGATACGTAGTGATAAGCAATTTGGCTGTTTGCATCAGACGAAACCCGACAGAAATTGAAATACAGCCTTTTAGAAGCACAGAATATGCACTCACTCAAGAAATGGTAAGGTTTATAATCTATTTAATACATGTTAACCCTCTGTAACATCATTAAATGTAGATGCTGAATCACTCATATGTGTTTAGTTCTAAAGTTCAATTTCAAACGGTTTATTGTATTTTCAAGATCTGAGGTGAACTATCTGCTGCTGCTTTCAGTATATGGCAATAAATGTAACGAAAATGGCATTCAAACTTACATTGTTAGCATTTAGCACTGAATAAAGCACACAAGGTTTACCTGAGGTGATCACTGTCATAGGTTTCTGTTGTTCAACTGTGAGAAATATAAGCCGTTTGTAATATATCAATTTGAGGTGTTGGTTAGAACCAAAACTCCCTTTAATATGAAAAATATTCCCTCTATCGCTTGTCGTTGCTTTTATTTAGAACACAGTTTAAATCACTCGCTCCTGTACTCAATCTGGCAACCCGTACTTGCGTTTGTTTTAATCCAGCAGTGCAATACCTAGTTCAACCACTGGGTGTCAAACTTACATACTGCACCTTTAAAACAGTTTTATTTCATTGTGTTGCCTACAACGAATATAAACTTTATGCATTTTAATTTTAAATTCCGACAAGATTTCATGAGTAGTTAAACGAAAAAAAACCCAAAATAAGTTTTGCTCAAGCACATAAACCTCACATTTACATGTTTAGTCTATCATTTCATTTCTCATAGTCTGATGGGATGGTGGCAGTGATTGTGATCTTGGTGCTTCTGGTGCTGGTGGGTTTGATTCTGCTCTGGTGGTTCTGGCCTCTTTGCTGCACTGTGGTAAACACTAGATTAACTAATCATCTATTTTTTTTCACACACATGCATATTAATGAGAAAACTTCAGAAGGGCTGTTTTTCTTCTCCTATAACAGGTTATCAGGGATCCACCACCATCTCGCCCGCCACCTCCTCGCCCAATACCTGTAGGTTTACTGCAGCTTAAAGTATATTTGCTTTAGCTGAACTAGTGATTTATCTTAAAATGCTTGGTGTATGTTTTATAGGAGCCTGAGATGGACCCTCTGCCGAAAAAGAAATGGCCTACAGTGGATGCATCTTATTATGGTGGCAGAGGGCCTGGTGGTATTACACGCATGGAGGTAACTCAGCATTTTGAAGATGACATATCATGAAAATATGACTTTTTTCTAAAAATAAGGCTTTGGGACGAGACACACCAAGCTGACAGTCGGCTTTGTTAGTTCGTCAGTCAGGCTAATTGGTTTAGTGTGCTCCACACGTCATCTCTCACCAGGTTAACCCTTTAAGGTGTACTCCTTGAAAATAATTTTTTGGCCCACATCTTGGATTGAATAATATATTGTCACAACTCCGATAAATAGTAATACGCAATTAAAATAATAATGATAACCTATGGATAAATGTGGAATCAGGTGGTTATGATGTCTGTTAAAGGGTTAATGTTGGATCGTGTTGGGCCGATTCATCGTGTAGAATTAGTGTCGGTCACTGGCTGAAGAAAGCGCTCTGATTGGTTTTTCAGCAACAAATCAAAGTGTGAGTGTGACATAGAGAAGTTACATAGCAAGTAAACAATTTAAGCCAAGAAAGATCACAATAAAGGCAGCTGTAATTTCTCTACATTTCTCAAATATTTGCAAATGATATGGATTATCCACTTGTTAAGTCTTGACGTATCGATGACGAATGGATAGATACTGTTTCCGGGTCGAAGCCGCTACTCATTTGAATGAAGAAAATATTTGTTTATATTTGCCACTTTTTTGTTCTATCACACATTAAAGTGAATTTTATAAAAAAACAAAGTGTACACATCCGTTTCTGGACTTGCTGCATCACAAATACCAAAATTTTAACAGATTATAAAAAATGTATCACTTTCTAGCTATCGTATATTAGGCATATACATATATATTGCGATTATGATTTTCGAAATTATTACATCACTTTGTAGACGTTTATTAGTACCATTTGAAGAGTCTCCCCATAGAGTTTGATAGAGCGCTTAGACCCGGAAGCTGCATTGCGTGACGTGCACACTTAACAAGCAGATTAGATTATCAGACATAATTGCAGGACTGAGTGCCAATTATTGTGATAATGGTACTGAATGCTGCTTTGTTTACACTTTGACTGTGTGTGTCGGAAGTTCGGTTTCTCTTTGTGAAATGAGAAAACAGACTACTGCCCCCCCTATGCAAGCGCAGAACGCAGCTCTCATTTCAGTCGGTTTTTGTCCCTTTGGTGTGTTCTCGCACCACTTTTTGGTCCAGACGCGATCCAACGCAAGGCGACAGCGCAATTGAGTTTCGTTTTCGCTAGTTGTTTGGCTTCGGCTTGGTGTTTCCCGGCACTGAAAAATGTGAAAATGAAAATGAATTACAATCCCCTGAAATTTACAGTAAAAAAGCAACTGTAATTATGACTTTGTTCGGCTATATCTTCTATTCTGTGTCTTGTCATGGTGAGTTATTTACTAAGCTCAAGCTTCATATGCTGGTAGTAAATGTGAAGACATTAGCGAACAAAGTCATATTTACAGTTATTTGGTGCACAAAAGTGTTCTTAGAGCTTCGTGTGGTTACAGTCGATCCACTGAAATGAAATGGAATGTTTTGACAATGTTTTTTTTCTGGACTTTAAACATCTCAGGTCCTTTGCTTATTTTACATCTTATGAAAAGCATAATTCATTCATTCATTCATTTTCCTTTGACTTTGACCACAGCGGAATGAACCGCCTGAAAAGCATAATATGTCACCTTTAATACAAGACATATAAGCAAAAAGACAATAAGCATTTCTGCAACATCTTTAGGTTCGCTGGGGTGAAAAAGGCTCTACAGAGGAGGGAACGCGGTTAGCAAAAGCCAAAAATGCTGTGGTCAAAATGCCAGAGGAGGAGTTTGAGGAGCCTGTAATAAGACCCCCTCCGAGACCACCACCAACATATCAGGCCCCAGTCCCAGACAAATGGTACACGCCCATTAAAGTAAGTTTAAGTCAACATGTTAGAGGATGTATGTGTTGAGCAATATGCTTTTATTTTCTTATTGTGTATTTTCCTGTAATGTGAATGTCGTGTCATTTTTAGGGACGGTTTGATGCTGTGGCAGCATTGCTGCAGAGACAGTATGACAGAGTTGCTATCATGAGACCTACAGCGAATGAAAAGGTACAGTGGCCATCTTACCATGTAAAATGTGCATTAGCCTATTCGCCTTATTCTGCGATCTAGAAGTTAACTCTTTTCTGCGATGGTTTATGGACTTACGATTCATTTGCATTTAGGGGAAATGACTAGGAATAACCAATGACAGTAAACGGTCAAACTGCTTGCTCTTCAAGCAAATGTGTTTATGACAATACATAAAAATAAAAATAATACAATAAGAACAAAGTGTGTCTAAAACTCAATGGAAGTGAATGAGACAGGAAGACTTGGGACAATTAGGTTCTGATGTTCTTACATGAAAATAAGTTCAATAAATTGCACCAGGTCAAAATTGCATTTGGGCTCAATAAAAAATAACACTGATATGTCCAATTTGTGTTTAAAGCATATTTTCATTTTAAAATAATGTAAAATAAACAATACATACATATAAATAAAAGACAGTGTACTGTACATTCTAGTTAAAAATGTATTTGAAATTTGTTTAATAAACATTATAAATGTATTGTAGTTTATGTCACTGCACAACAAATTCTTTAAATTAAACAATTTTCAGTTCAGACAAAGTATGGTACAAGTATATTGTTGTTGGATCCCTTATAAACATTAGTCATAAACATTATTACCAAATTTACCTATAGGCAAATTTATTGTTTCATAGTTTTGCTTGCTTAATAATAGCGGTATATTTGTTTCTTTATACAACTTATATTCTTGAAAATACGGTAATATGTAAGCTTTTTGCAAATTATGTGGCATACAAATAGCGCTTTTCCTATAAAGACAGTACTCTTAAAGTGATAGTTCACCCAAAAATGACAATTTTGCAATCATTTACTTGACTTGTTCCAATACAGTTTGAGTTTTTTTGTTCCCTCGAACACATTCATTCATTCATTTTCCTTCGACTTAGTCCCTTATTTATCAGGGGTCACCACAGCGGAATGAACCGCCAATTATTCCAGCATATGTTCTACACAGCGGATGCCCTTCCAGCCGCAACCCAGTACTACACCCATACACTCTCACATTCACACTCATACACTACGGTCAATTTAGTTTATTTAATTTACCTATATCACATGTTTTTGGACTGTAGGGGAAACCGGAGCACCCGGAGGAAACCTACGCGAACACAGGGAGAACATGCTAACTCCAAACAGAATGCCAACTGGCGCAGCTGGGACCTTCTTGCTGTGAGGTGACAGTGCTAACCACTGAGCCACTGTGCTGCCTCAGTCAAACACAAAAGAAGATATTTAGAAGAATTCTGGAAAGCTGTAACCTCTGACTTCCATTGTATTTTATTTTATTTAATTTTTTTGCTACAAGTCAATAGTTACAGGATTTCAACTTTCTTCTAAATATATTATTTTGTGCTCAACAGAACAAAGAAACTCAAACTGATTTGAAACAAGTCAAGAATGAGTAAATGGGTGAACTATTGCTTTATTATATAGACAAAGTTAAGACACTTGTCAACTGATTTCACTAAAACAATTTTGTTGATATTTTGTGTAAGAAATCCCAGCCAATAAGAGCAACTTAGTGTCTTTATTAATGTCTGCATTGCATGCCAAAGACAGTAGAACTAAAGGCCCTTAAATTCTGATGCCATGACCCAGATGGGCGTGAGGTCTGGGGGGTGGGCGTCTAATGAAGTCCAGCTAGGAGAAGTTGTTTGATTTAAAAACGCACAAGTAACTGATGCTGGAAACAGCAGCCTTTAAAGTTACCCTTATTAAAGTGCCATAAAATGCTGCATATGTAAACATCTCACTTTTAAACAGAGCCATTGTATTGCTCATGCAGCCACTTGGACCTTATTTGGTCTGCTGAAAAGGCTCATTAGCACTAATAAGCTGCTCAGACGAGGCTGACAGTGCTGTCACAGACAGAGCAGATCACGCACACAAACACACTGTCTGGTAATACATCTCGTTATGGTGGTGCGTCTGTGTTGGGTGCTCTGACTGGTCATGAGCTGACCCTCAAATGATGTCATTGCTATTACAATCATTAGCTCAGCCTGACTGTCAGAGTTCAAGTTGTCATTGACACAGCCCTCGTCTGACACTTCACTGCTAAGAGTGACCTCTAACCTCTCGCTGATTTCACTGTCACACTTAGTTTGAGTTCAACCCAACGTCCTTCTAGGGCACGATGTGAGTATTATCGAAATGTTTGACTGTAGGTGGTCGTAGAAGAACAGATTATTTTGCTAAAATGCGTAAATTAGCATTTTTTTCTTTAAAAAAAATTTAGATAATACAAATATTAGGGAAATATTAATAATGAAACAAATCTTTCCTCAGGTATTTGAAAACTATCTGTTTAATAAGACATGTTTTGCCCAAGAGAATAAAATGTCTTAAGCCCTGGTCAGATCACATGAATTTGTCACGATTTTGGCACGATTTCCTTGACGTAGGGGGGGATTCGTAAATGACAAATAGGTGTCGTGACACAAGATTGAATAATTTCTTCTTGTGTAATGTGGCATAGTTCATGACAACCAAAACCATGTCTGCGACGCCTCACGACACCATCACAGAAAGCAAGAGGAGCACACAATCTCACATAGTCTCTGGTGGATAAGATAAGCCATTGGTTATGCAAACTTCAGTGAAGTTTCACAAACTAATTTCGAGAGGAGCACGTGAAATGATCGACTACAGCTGATCCTTATCACTAAACATTAGCTAGCCTATCAGAACATTCAAAAACTACAATTAATATTCTGCCCAAACTTCCATTTCCTATCTTCGTTTTTGTAACCCCCCCCCCCCCCCCCCCCTTCCATCCCTTCTCCCTCTTTCTCATTCTATGATTGGGCGACACGTCGGCTCAGTGGCTTGCGCTGCTGCCTCGCACAGGAGGGCCAAAGGTTCAAGTTCTAATTGAGCCAGTTGACACTCTCTGCGCGGAGTTTGCATGTTCTCCCCGTGTTCGCGTGGGTTTTCCCCGTGTACTCCAGTTTCCTCCCACAGTCTTAAAACATGTACATTAGTGAATTATAATAACAGTCACAAACACCTAACGCATACATACTGAATCAATCAGAACCACCATATTAGCCAAAGCAGAGAACTGGGGGTTCTCGAGAAATACCTCATCTCGTATCCCTCCTAATGCTCATTGACCAGGCGGGAACCTTAATGGGCTCATCTATCTCCGGGCTCAGAGTTCTCTCCTATCATAGTCAAGCGTTATCTAAGTGTGAACTCTTGAAACTACCTTTTCCAAAATATTTTGTTTTAAGCAATTTAATCTGACAGACTGGCACAAATATGCAGACATCTTTATTCTCACAACGAAGTCTCTCATCCTTCCAACAAAGTTTGTTCTTCCGAGGTAATCTAGGAACATGTTTGGTGCTGCGAATACATTGCAAAAGCATTTCCTGCTTATTCAAATTTGTCATTAATAGTGAAAACAGTTTAATATTGGCTTTTCTGAAACAGAATATTTCACTTTAATTTTATTAAGGATAGATTATTATTTTATTTACCAAACCAACACAATCTCACGGCAGTTTGAGTTTTGGCGCATATAGCGGACTTGTTTTAAAGAACCTCACCTCAAATGTTATTCGTTATTCTTGTTTATAGACAACTGACCAACAAAAGATACATTAAAATTAGGATAAAAATTATAGCAAATGAAATTCATTTCAAAAAGATATTTTTTCCAAGAAAAATACACAAATTATATTTTAGTTTGTGCCTCTCCACTACTCAACTGTGCGGGTGGATGATTTGTTTCGCTCTGAGGAAAATAAAGATTTAATAAATGCTTCACTGTGATTGTATCACAAATCAATCAAATTTTTTAATGTCATTATTTTAAATAAATTGAGCATCAGATTTTTCCTTGTTGCTGCTTATGTGCTTTCATTTTCTCTGTCACTCGTAGCAAGTTCAGGTGAGCGATTGTTTAATAAGCAACCCTATCAGGAAAATGTACATTTAGATTTCAAAGAAAATATCTTAATATTAAAAAGAAATCACAAGTTTGATCCTATCCATGTTGTAAGGAATTCCCTTAAATAATGTAGTTATTAGCAAGCATCAGTGTTTATTGAGATTGAAATAATATATATATTTTTAAATTGAGATAAGAAATATTGTTATAGCAACACTTGTGACTGTTTTGGGAAATAACACTCGTCGTAGATGTCATGGGATGACTGATCGTAAAGGAACGTGTAGTCTGGCACATTTGTTACTCACAACAAGTCAAGATTTTTTCAAGAAAAAAATGTGCATAATCTGACAAAAAAATTATGTGATCTGACCGGGGCTATGGCATAGTTTTTTTAAACAGATACTTGCAGTCCTCTATTCTGATTGGTTGAGCTGTGTTTGTTGCTGTTATAAATTACTCTACAAAATACACTTCATTATATCAGTATTGCTGTGCTATTGTGTGCAGCCACAATCATTTCTGAGGAACTACATTGTTTGGTGGAAGAATAATGTTTTTTATGAATATCATTACATTTTATTTGTTTTGTTTTGTAAACATTGCTACATATATGAAACAGTTTTTGTTATATATAAAAGCAAAAAAGTCCTGTAAAGCCATGGGGGAATTGTTAACAGTTGCAATGTGCTGTTCATCATGCCAAGCTTCTTAGCTACAATAAATTAGCTGTAAACCATGGCTTCATGGGGCTTATTGCTTTATCATGTAATTTATTTTTTACATTTTGTTTATTAATTGTATTTCAAGAGTTCACACTTAGCTAATGATTGATAATAAAAGCTTGTTTGGCATGCTGTCCCAGGAGAGAGCCCTGAGCTTATGAGATCCTCGAGCCCTGGGCTTCCTCCCGTTTACAGGGCGAGAGGGGAGTTTGAGCTCAGGTAGATCTCGATAAACTCCCCTGGCTTATTTCATGTACTTGCTAAGAGCATGACTATGGTATCAATTTTGTGTGTACAATTTACTTAGGGTGCGTGTTATTTGGACTGTGGGAGGAAACCGGGAACCCGGAAAAAAAAAACCTGCAAGCACAGGGAGAACAAGCGATACTCTGCACAGAAATGTTGTCTGGTTTATTAGGGACTTAAACCAGCGGCAATCTTGCTGTGAGGCAACAGTGCTAATCACTGGGCCACCGAGTCCCCAATCTGAAAAGGAAGAAAAGTAGGGGTGGGTGGGGGGGTTCTTCAAGACTAAAATATTGAAATACGAAAACTCTGGTCATTTATAGTGAGTTAGGAATCGTGTGATTGGATAATCGATCATGAGCTGATGCTGGAACAGCTGAGAACAATCATAAGCACGTGATCCTCTCGAAATTTGTTTATACATAAACTTCACACATTGAAAAGGAAAAAAAATGAAAGGAAATTTGATTCAATATTCGTAGTTCTGAATGAAAGGCCGTGAACTGACACTCTGTGGTATACTAAATATATATAGCCATAAGAGATTTAGTGTAATTAATATTTACCTGCTTTTTAAAAATGTGTTCATTTGTTCATTCCAAGTCTGAATAATGGTGCTATCTTAATTTTTATTTTACCATACTAAATATAT
>CAIGQZ010001492.1:2559680-2575732 GCA_903798205.1 Danio tinwini | reverse complement strand
AAATCCAATTCCTTTAAAGAGGAAGTTTTTGTAAACGTCGCCATTGTCTTTGAAAAACTAGGACGTAATAATGTAATAGTAATACATAGTACATGTTTAGGGAGATGTACATTAAAGGCAAGCTGTCGATTCATCAGTAAATTGTGAACCAACAGGGCAGACATCATACACACATGGTAAATTCTACATACACATCAGTGCCGAGTCACCATCTGCACGTCGTCACTTTCGGGTACTGTTTACTAACAAGGTGACAGCAGCAAATGCTGGCCTGGCTTATGTAATACAGTGTTTTGGACGTATTTAC
This sequence comes from Danio tinwini, assembly GCA_903798205.1. Classification (NCBI taxonomy): domain Eukaryota; kingdom Metazoa; phylum Chordata; class Actinopteri; order Cypriniformes; family Danionidae; genus Danio; species Danio tinwini. The sequence goes on along the minus strand of CAIGQZ010001492.1, from coordinate 2,575,425 downwards.
CGTTGTGTAAACGTGGATCATTTTGAAAACATTGTCCTGTAAATGTGACACTTTTTTTATGGAAGAGAAAAACCTTTTTCAGGGTGACGCAGTGGCGCAGTAGGTAGTGCTGTCACCTCTTAGCAAGAAGATTGTTGGTTTGAGCCTCAGCTGGGTCAGTTGGAGTTTCTGTGTGGAGTTTGCATGTTCTCCCTGTGTTCGCGTGGGTTTTCTCCGGGTGCTCCGGTTTCCCCCACAGTCCAAAGACATGCAGTACAGGTGAATTGGGTAGGCTAAATTGTCCGTAGTGTATGAGTGTGAATGAGTGTGTATGGATGTTTCCCAGAGATGGGTTGCGGCTGGAAGGGCATCCGATGCGTAAAACGTGTGCTGGATAAGTTGGTGGTTCATTCTGCTGTGGCGACTCCGGATTAATAAAGGGAGTGAGCTGGAAAGAAAATTAATGAATGAATAAATGAATAAAAAGCTTTTTCATTTTTGGCTACATTGTTGTTGTGTAAATGAAGCTCAAGTAGTACAAAACAATTTAAAGCATGTGTGAACTTGAGAATTTTGTAATGGCCAGAACATTAAAATGGCCAAATGTTTACAGATTTTTTTCATGATGCTCTGTAAATGTAAATTAAAAGAAACTATTTTGAAATGGCAGGTTTTGCATTATGCTATATTATTTAGTTTTTTCCCCCTCATGCAGTAAGTGATTCCAAAAAACATTTAACAGATTTTGGTTTACGTATACCACAGGCATATATTTAATCAAGGTATGTTTTCCAAGCATTAATACAATATAATGCAATAATATATATATATATATTATTATTATTATTATTATTTTATTTTTATTTTTTTTTTTATTATTTTTTTTGTGGTATATAGGAGTTTCTTCTATAGGAGAATCCAACACAGGCTCATTGGAAATATGGGCTTCAGCTCATTTTTGTAAAACTGCAAAAAAACGATGTTTAACATGCATTTGACTGCAGTTTCTTGGTAAAACGAACACTACGAGGCAGTATGACACCAAAAACGTTTGCTTCTTTTCATACTAATGATATTTACATGAATATATTACCAATGAATAAAGCATTGTTTTTGTGCAGTTCGTTGCACAACAACAAATAAAAACAACTTAAACATAAAAACCACTTAATAGTGTCTATGATTTGTAATCGAATATGTCTGCCTCACCTATCTATCTCCTTATGGACAATTTTCTGGCATGATCATGATCCTCTGTGAATTGATTTGTATGGGTTCCAGTCTGGCAACGCATGCTTCTACAAAAGAGATAAAAGCAAGAGATAAAATGGTTGCTTTTGAAAACATTATTGGTTGGGCTAGGTGATCGGTATGACAAGCCCCGCCTTCTCGTGGACTTGTACAAGAAGGACATGTATCTGAAATGTATAACAAATCATTCTGTTAGTAGCATCTTTCAGATTTGCAAAAATGTAAACATCTCCCTCTAGTGGATCTGTTATCTGAAACTTGCAGCGAAAGGCACCAGGAGCAATGTGTTTTTTTTACATTTGTTAAAAATGTAGGCTAAGGCACGGATTTCCAATAACACTGTGTTGGAAGAATCCCAGACACAGGACTAGGATGAATCTTTCCAGTGTTCATAAGTATAAAATAGCTGTACTCTACTGCAAAAGCAATGTTGACATGCTCAATTTCTACAATCATTCATTCATTTTCCTTCAGCTCAGTCCCTTTATTTATCAGGGGTCGCCACAGTGGAATGAACTGCCAAGTATTCCAGCATATGTTTTACACAGCTGATGCCCTTCCAGGCGCAACCCAGTACTGGCAAAATTTCCACAATCTTTTTGTATAAAATCTTGTTGGATATGTGTATTTCCCATCAGACATGTTGTAAATCAGCCTTTAATTTTAAATACTGGTACCTGTTCTGCGCTCGTGGTACCAGATCTGTCCAAACAGCGTTTGTCAAGCATTAGTGTTGCTTGATCAACCTGTCTGACCTCCATCACTGCCGCTTCTTTACCACCAATTAAAATCACATCTCCTCTCCATTGAGCTCAATTATTCCAAATTATCGTATACGTCAGCGCGACAAAAATATTGTCAAAACAATTACTTTTTACCATATGAAGTGCATTACAAAAAATCCAGCATGGGTGATTTAGCATCAGTACTGACTTAATGTGATATGGACTAGTCAGTGAATGGTGGAAGAACGTTCTTTCACCAGTCTCAAAATGAGGGCATAGCTTGTAACATGAGGCAGAGACATTAGGAGATCTGATTTGTCATATTTCACATTTATGAGAGATAATGGGCTAAAGGATTGTGGAGATGAGTGTGTTTGTAAGAGGGGGTTAAAGGATAGTCAGTCCTCCATTATCTGTAATGCACAATAACATCATGCTTCTTTTCTTTTTTTGTCTTTCAGGGGCGATGCATCAAATTCACTCCGGTGCAAAGGCACTGACCACATACAGTGAGCTTGGATCAGTTAAGATACTATCAGGAAATATATATATACAGAGGGTTCGAAAATGTCATTTTTTTCTGGCCTGTTCAGACAAGGTTTGGAAAATCTGTTGGGATACACTGTGCTAAGCTGTACATCTGAATTATTTTTGTTTTAGAGTTTGTTTTATATATATATATAACACAGCTTTTGTAACAGTTACTTTTTTTAAGGTTTTCTAATTATAAAACAATACAGTGCCTTCTTGTAAATGTGATGAGAGTGAGTTTAAAGTGGAAGGAAAATGTAAATTATTTTAATGTCCATCAATTCTTTCCTTCTTATTATGAAAAAGATGTTAATTTTCCAATTTTTTTGTAGATTTTATTAAATTTTTGTTTTTACATGTTTATTTATGACAATTTATTTTAATCTGTGATTTTCTGTTAATTATGAAAAAAAATGCATCAATAATAAATCACTGCACTTGTGAGTGTGTTTTGTTACATGTATCCAAATTAACATGTAACCTATATTAGCATAAAAATAACATGTAAAGTTGTTAATTTGTGAACCTTTTATGAATTTTTGATTTGTTTCCTGATATGTGTGATTTATACAGACCGTTGACAGTGAAAGCAAAAATCTGCTGGGCATCAGAGAAATTATTTAGATAATCAGGGATTAATGTGATGCACAATCAACAGACTGTTAATGTTTGATTATGGCATATTAGAGTGTCTGGATATTATGAATGATAATCCTAATCTCTAATATTGTGGGTGATTAAACTGCTGAAAAGTAAAAGGGGGATTGGGAAGCAGACACACCAAAATCAATATAAATACATACATATACATGCACACACTAAAAGAAGACTTTAGTTGCTTGTTTAAACTACTTACTTAAAATGAGTTGAAACAACAACTCTTACATTTTTGGGAGACAACTTAATTGTTTTTAGTACAATCTACTTTAATTTGCAAAAAACGATTATGTTAACTTAATCGATTTGTGTTAGGACAACATGAAGGAGTTGTGTGGAACATACATAAATATATATGAACTTGTGGGGGGGAAATAAGACCGCATAAAAAGTTCTGTTTCTTTTGATTATGATTTATAGTTATGACAACTTCTTTTTTTATTATTTACTTTTTATTCATCAGACCTCAAAGGGTGAAAACCACATACATTGTGAGTTACTCAAAAGGAAAGTATGTTACTGTTACTACACTGTAAAAAGTGATTAGTTATTTAAAGTGAGTAAACCAATTGCCTGAAAAGAAACAAGTTGACGTTACAAAAATAATGTAAGTCAAGCCACTGTAACTTGGAACAGTGGTTAAGTTTACTTAATTTTTATTATTATGCAAATTGTATTCACTTTTTGAAAATAAAAGTAAACTAATCACTTTTCCAGCTTTTCTGTATCTAACAAAATGACAGTAACTAAAAATAAATATCCTCTTCCAGACTCCAGTGTGTCTTCTTAATTCAATACAGGCTATAATTGTAGATTTTATAGACTTAATGAAGCACCAAATATGTAATATTGTAATAATTACAGTAATTATTTGAAAATATACATACTAAAATAGTCTGACACTGTTAAAAAGAATTAGTTGACTTTAAAAAAAAGTAAGTACAATAAGCATAATGATAAAAATTAAGTCAGCTTAACTGTTACAATGGGTTTACTTACATTATTTTTGTAAAGTCAAGTTGTTGCTTTTAATTCAATTGGGTTGCTCGTTTTAAGTAACTAATCACTTTTTACAGTGTATTAGCCTACTGATTTGGGCAAAACCTAATTTTTATTTTTTTGCCTTTTGTTCATTAGCTAAATAGGATTTTGAGACTTTGGTACAACGTGTGTTTATTAATTCAACTAAAACAAGTTACAATAATAATTGTTTTGATTTCTTAACATATGTAAGTTTTTTTCATAAAATAAACCCCCCTCCTTTTTGTGCTCTACTTTTTGTGAACGAGAGTGATATTCCGTCGCACTGTGTGTCTGTCGCAGGATTTCAATGTCACACACTCACTTTAGCCTTTAGCTTGACGGCTAGTCGCTGGGTCATCAACATGACGCCCATATGCTATTATTAAGCAGAAGATAAGCAATATAAAGGACCGAATGGGATAAACAGCAGGTGTTTACCTGGAGGTGAGACGTTTGCTGTAACTACAGAGAGATCTAATAGGTTTAAAAGCCTAATCTAATCCTCATTGAAGCGCAGTTGTTAGCCTGCAGCAGCTCACAGCAGCAGCAAAACATTTAGTTTGATATCGGATTTAAAGTAATACATGAAAATATTTTGCTTTTTTGTTTGTGTTCATGACGTATTAGCTTTTAGGGAATAGTGAAACCGTTGTGTTTCTTTAATATGATCATTTAGGATATGCAAAGTTATGTGAGCCCAAATTGTCTTTTATTTACGTCGTTCTGGGCTTCTTTAAACGTCAGCAGTTTTTGCTTGAGATGTTTGTTTTCCTCAACCAAATATGCTTATGTGTTTTGAGACATCGGTATAGTGTATATACATCTAGTTATACTGTACACACATGTAAATTAAAGTTCATCCAGAAATGAATGAAAATGAACTCACTATTTACTTTCTTCTGCTGCTCTCAAAATTAGATATATTTAAGATCTTTGGAAACCTAACAGTTTATGAGCCCAATTTATTCTCACAGGAGCTGTAGTAGTCATTGGCGGGGGTCATCAACTGTTTAGTTAACAACATTCTTCAGAATATCTTCTTTTGTGTTTGACAGGAGGAAACTTTTTTTTTCTTCATTTTAATAAAAAACAATATTTTTTTCCTTTTAGCCGCTTGAACCAAGATGCCTCAAAACATCCTGAAAAGCACTCATTACATTGAGCTGGGCAGCTATCAGTACTGGCCAGTGCTTGTGCCGAGAGGAATCCGCTTGTACACCTATGAACAGATTCCCATGTTTCTGAAGGAGAATCCGTACATCACAGATGGATACAGAGCACACCTCCCATCAAAACTGTGCCTCAAAAGGTGCTTTACTTGCCTTACTCTTTAATAAAGTGTGTGGATAATTATCATTATGCAAGTAGACATTGGTTGATATTCAATATATCGTAGTAATGAACGTCAACAGTATCGATATCATAGGCACGTCAAAATACTGTGGATAATAATTAATTATTGAAACTTTTAGAGTGATTTAAAAAAAATATTCAGTGGTGTTCATACCAGCATTAAATGCTTGGAGACTGTCAGTTTTATAATTCAAACATTTAAATTTTCACTTAATCTGGCCTACTACATGCTTATCTCTACTGCACGCATTATAATAGATTTATATAAAAAATTATTTGACTGTTTCTTAGAATGGCTTAACTTGAAGTGCTGGAGAAATTTGAAGAAATATTTTTAAAGGTATTTTGATATGTTGCCATATGGCAACAACGTCCAATAGTGGCTCTAACTTAATAATTTCAAATGTAGAATTTTGATTATTATTAATAATGTTATTGTTTGAAATGATTTAATTGATGTTGCAGTATTAGAAGCTTTAACACAGAACTTGACACCTTATACATACTTTCCAACAACTGATATTCCAACACCTTTCATTTATTCCATTCTTTTTGCTGAATATTATTGAAAGCAAACATAATATTGTATTATCATGTATACAACATACAGTAGGTATAAATATTTGCTCCAATAAATATTATAACAAATAAAAAACAAGTATAATATATTCAGATGCATCAGAATAACGTAGCTACTAGCTAACAATGTTACTTTACTACACCTGTGTTACTATACTACACCTGTCTTATCTGCCCCTGATCTAACTTACTTGAACTGTCTCCATCACTACTCTTATCAAATATCCAATCTGCATTATTCTCATTGTCACTAAAACCCATCTCATCCTCACTTTCATCTGCAGGAAAAGCCAGTTCTGTTCTTTTGTTCTTTCACTTACCATAGAACATGGTGGTCCTCACTAATACACTGTTCCCTGTGTTTATATGTAATCAAAAATATTGCCATTAAAATGAGATTTTATCCATCATGCAAATGCCATTACCATATGACTAATCAACATTACATTACTAGCATTCATGTTGTTATTGTTACAACTTAAATGATCACAGATGACCTTGCTTGCTAGCTAACCTATTGCAATATTGCACATTCCACCATTTGGCAACACATACATTCTTATACATTCTCATTGATTTAAAAAAACAAACTAATTTGATAAACTTTTGAGTTGTGAATATGTTATCATTACTTACTGGAGGTGATGTCTCAGATTTTTTTTGTGGATCTGACATGAGTTGATCCTTTGTTTTTATTGATGATTTCCTGTCTGTCTGTCTGTCTGTCAGAAATCACTACAGAAAAACACTGCACGTCTTGTGACTTAACCAAAACATATCATTGGCTAAACTGAGGTCTTCTCTTTCCAATAAAAGAAAATAAGAACTTTGGGTTTAAAGAGCCCCTATTATGGGTTTTTGTAACACAGCTCTAAGTGAAGTGAAATATCTTTATATGAAATTACGAGAGTTTTCCGGGAGAAATAACTAAACGGGGCGGGAGATGAGTCTGAAATACGGGAGACTCCCAAGAAAAACGAGTGTTGGCAGGTTTGCTCACACATACACTCTGCACTATGACTACTTCAAAATTGTTGATAAGCCGTGGTGGGCATTTCTCTCTGTCACGCGCTTAACGCAGTCGACCAATCACAACAGACTTGGTCATCGGACCAATCAGCGCAGATTAGCATCGCACTAAGGAGGGGTTTGGGAACAAATGAGTCGCTGAACGAATCATATGGGAGTCGTTGGATAAATTAGGTAATAATAAATTTAAAATTTACGACAATGAAAGTGTTTTTTGACCTTGCGTGCATATCAGACTGTTATTGGAGACCCCTAAAACGAAAAAAATTGCGTTTTTAATGCATAAAAGGGGCTCTTTAGTGAAACAGTGACAACACCATGCAGTAGAGGCTTAAATATTGATTTAAATTATTGTGCCAGTTTTTTAGGGCTATTGTACATTAAAACTACAATAAGGCTCCAATATGCAATACAGCTCTGAAAGTTAACGGTAGTTAATTTAACTAAACTCACAAAGAAAACTACAAAAGCTTTTATTAATCTTAAGGGATGGTACATTCTTAGTTACGTCTTAATAACACATTAAAATCATAGTTGTAATCGTGTTATTATATGTAGTTAATAACTAATAAAATTCAGTTGTTTTTAACAGAATATTAATAATGTAACTAATAAATCTGTCTCTTTCTCTCTATTGATTTTAATTCAATAACTTTTTACTAAAGAGTAGGGGTAAAACGGATCACTGTTGATCAATGATCCATACGGATCACAACTCCCGATTCGGAACGCACGTGACCCGCGGATTAATAATTAATTTTGAACTTGTCGGTTAATTCAACATTTATAACCATTGCAGAGAAATTGCCTCCCGTGTCATTTAAATCGCGTGCATGAAAGCATTTTGGCTTCCCTGTAAGATATAATGATGACGGGAAAAGTTGTGGTGGGACCTACCTAAATGCTTTCTTAGGCTATGTGTTTTCTGTCACTGCTTGTTTAGCCTGCATTAATTTTCAACATTTCATAATTTTTGACTATACAGAATATTACATCTACTTTTGGGGTCATTTTACCTGTAAACCCTGCATATATGTGATGTTCATAAATCGGAAAATATGTTTTCCATATCGGAATTACTGTAAATACAAAAGTAATGTCCTTGTAGAAGTTGTAATTACAACTTTTGATTTGTGATTTTCCTTAGAGCCACATCTTGTGGAACCTGAGAAAAACTATATTTTCAGTAATAAAATGTAATTAAGCAGTTATGTCATAGTATTTATGTTTATAAAAATGCATGTACTGTGAACATAAAAGAAAAAATGTATCACAGACTTTACGTTGAATTATGTTAATTACAACATAAATGCAGCACAATTACATCTGAATCTATTATGACTTATTAATGATTACATCCAAAATTAATATTAGTTATTAAATTGATATGGTTTGGAATTGGTACAGTTTGGTTAATGATTATCCATTCACTGTATATTCTGTGGTTGCTCTGCCACTCATTTACTTCATATTTCTCATATTGTGCAGCATATTCATTCTGTCCAACGAGACGGTGAACATCTGGAGTCATCTGCTGGGCTTCCTACTGTTCTTCTCTCTGGGAGTGAATGACATGGCCACAGTCCTGCCTTCTGCAGGGGCGTCACGAGAGGACTACGTCATTTACTCAATAGGACTTTTCTGTTTTCAGGTGAAGTAGGAGATTTTAAATAAAGATCCCTTGAATTGAAATTCTTATTTAATCTCATGCTAGTCATAGGGATATTTATATAACAGTATGCTCCAAAGCAGTGACAAAATTCGCATTTTGAAGATACAAACATCCAAAGCTTGCAGTTTGTCACTTCTAAATCATAATCGGATAAAAAAAATTCACATTACCTCATACCTCAGTTTTTCATCAAATCTTCTGACCAATCAAATGCTCTACAGTATCTGACACGTCCCGCCCCCTTCAAGATACTTTTCATTTGACCACTCTCACTGGCAGTTTTTTTTCAAGGGGAGGAGCTACTCTGTGTACCACCCTGTCTTCCTGTTTCAATTGAGATTGTCAAACATAGAAATAAAATGCACATTTCAAAGCATTTCATGGGACCTTTTAAAGCTGAAGTCAGTAAAAATGGGTTAGTTGACCACTGACCACCACTTGCAGAACTCTTTTCTGTAAGGACAGCACCAGCATCATGGACTAACCTAATCAGCATTTGCCTTGTTGTCACCATCATGTGACAACCAGCCTCAAACTTATCAAACTGGTTTTTGCCATGTGTCTTGAAGACACAGAGGAAGGGAAAAACTTCTCGTTTTAAAAATGTTTGAGAAAATTACATTACAAAAATGGACACCAAATGGAGCAAATGTACTCCATATTCATTAATATAACCCAATCCCCCGGTTTCACAAACAAGGTTTAAGGCTAGTCTTGGATTAAATTGCATGTTTGAGCTCTCTCTCAACTGAAAATAACGAAGGCGACGTTCACACTGCAGGCAAATGTGGCATGAATCTGATCTTTTTTTGCCCATATGTGACTCAGGTCTTAACAGTGTGAACAGCCCAAACCGCTTGAAATCTGATCTTTTCACTTCAGATTTGTGCCACTTTCATATGTAGTCTTAAATCAGACTCAGATCTGATGTTTTGCAATGCGACCGCAGTGTAAACGGTTATGTCGGATTTCATGTGACTTTTACATAATCTTAGAGTGACATGCGTCATCATTCTGTGCTGCAAACATAATCTACACCTCTGCAGCATAGTAGAATAACACACAGGGCGATTACTTTACCACAGAAAGTTGGTTGTTCATTTTGAAAAAGATTTTGAAGGCAAAACTGGTGCTTGTTAATGATCAGGGCATGGGATGATTGCGATGCTAAAGAGAGTCGGGCGTGTTGCGGAAAGGGGATCCATGCGCAAAGGAGGGGGCACTTTCATTTTAAGGGCGAGCATTATTTCAGAGCGAATAAAGGGCAGGAGCTCAAGCACCCAAATCCCCCAACTGCACGTGTCTGTTGTTTATAAGAAGTAAAATAAAATAACTGCAAATGGAGATAAACCAACTCCACCTTCACAGTTCAGTCTGCGGCTGCTTATTAACCCTTGATGAGTTCACTACACCGGTGGTCAGACCTTCGCGCACCGCGGTTGTCATAATTCACAAATGATCAGTGTTTTCAATCACAAGGGACTTATTTTAGGCTTCAAATGCCGAAATACACATTAGTAATAGCAGAACAACCCTTTACAGTTCATGTAATACATCACGGTTGTCTGTGAAAAGGGCAATAATCATATTAAGCATAATCTTCATACAGTATACACATTGTGTGCATTATTAGACATTTTGTGCTGTCCGTAACTATACTTCTGCGCATGCTGGTCAGTTTACGACCATGATCTGTTCACATTGCAAATCTGATATTGGCCACATTTATAACAACATTGTGAACAGCTAGGCAAAAAAATCAGATCTTAGAAAAAATCAGATTTGAGTACTAAGCTTTGCAGCGTGAACGTAGCCTTAGAGTGAGATGTCTTAAAATATGACAGTGTCATTTTTTTTTATCTCCGATGCACATCAGTAATGTATTTTTTTAAGGCCATTTTTATAAATGTGGCTTAAATAGCCTAATTTAACTAAGGTCTAGTCCTGGCTTAAGCTAAGTCTGGTTTGTGAAACTGGGCCAATATGTTACTAATAAGTGTATATGAATACTTGGGTACAGATCAACAATACTGAGTGATGATTGGTCTACTTTTTATGTTTTCTGCTCATTGCCTAAATTAATTTCTGAAACTGGTTTGGAAAGTGCATTATCCGTAGGAAAATATTTAAGACACAATTCTAAGTGTGGACTTGAACTATGCAAATATTGTTCACACCAGGAGTGATCACCCAGAGGCCTCTTCTAACAGCGTTATCCAATCAATTCTGCATCTGAAATGCAACCTTTTTGCAGTTACCTTCTATCTTAGAAAAGATAAAAATGTGTCAATGTTCACAAAGTTGTGTCATAAGGAATGTAGAATTTTTTTTAAATTGGCAGATGTTGTTTTAGTAGATTTTTTTTGTAATTTCAGATGTTATCACAAGAATGCATAGTCTTTTAGTTCAGAGAAACATAGTGCATATAAAATAATATACCCATTCTATTTTGAACCCCTTCTCCTTGGCCCTTGAAACGGAGTGTAAAGAGGAAGGGCTTCAGAATTTCGCTCTAAGAAATGTGACACCACTACAAAACCTGCACACATCATCATAAGTAATCGCGATCTCTTGCTTCATATGAGATCAACGATCGCGACTGCTGTAGTTATTCCAGTTGGTTATTATTTTGGTTTATCTTCAGGAAATCACTAAAGGCATATATCATGTTGTTATAACGATATAATGTGGCAAAAAGATCAAAACTGTACTGTGCATTTACACTGTGGCCATATTCATCTAAACACACAAAAACAATATTAACATTACAGGAGACACTGTGAAAAGCTCATTCCCAGCCACTAGACTTTTCTGAAGGGTATTCGAGTGTCAGAATGTTGTGGGATTAAAATACAGGAGTTATTATTTTGAATTATAGATAGCGAAATTTAGTGGTTTTTAGTGGTAAAACATGAACGCGGTTATAAATATATTAAAACGTGTTGGTTTGCTGTAAAAATTTGTAATTATGACAAAAAGTACTAATTTGTGGCTCTCCTTATTTCCGTGTGTAGCTATGCTGCCGTCGTAGATGGTGTATTCTGGGAAATGTTCTTACTCCTTGGTTTTGAGTGTCGTCCTAAAAAATCTTCTTTTTAAGGGGTATCTAGCCTTTCCCCATAGCCCTATGCCTTTAAGCTAAAGAAAACTGGGACACCACCACCCCTTCACGTGAACGCGCAAAACAAGGAGTAAGGGGAAGGGCTAAGGGGTAGAATTGGGATTGGGCCAATGTCAAGACACACCTTTCTAGATGATCTCTTATGCACAATAATATTAAGCATTATTGATGTATTTTTGTGCAGGTTTGCATGCTGTGCTCTGTGGGCTACCACTTGTTTTGTTGTCATCGCTCAGAGAAGACATGTCGCCGCTGGCTTGCTCTGGATTATGCTGGAATATCAGTGGGGATTTTGGGATGTTATGTGCCTGGAGTCTTCTACGCCTTCTACTGCAACAGTGTATGATGCACATCTTTTTAAACAAGGAGCTATATGTTTACCGTAAATGTAATTTTTTTATACATTAATAATACATCATTATAGTTATTTCAGATTGATATGTCGGAAATAGAAAATTTGTATAACAAATCTTTTAAAAGGTTCTGCATGTCAGCAGAGGGAAATTTGACAGTTTTACTGGAAGATCCGGTTATGAAATTGATTTAAAACAATTATATACAGAAACGAATAAGATCTTGAACATTTAGCATTTAGTCATATTGACATAAATACTTATTATTTATATTTAAAGCATATGCCATGATATTATCACATTACATGCACAAAGCATTGTCTGTACAAAGTATGATATAGGTGTGATTAAATTTACAAAAGTAGATTTAAACTTTGAACCTTATTGTTATATTATTGGTAACACTTGCTGTTTGCTTCAGTTTTGGAGGCAGGTGTACCTGCTTACGGTGCTGGCTCTCATCTTGGCTGTGTTTGCGGCTCAGATTCACCCACTCTACCTCAGCCAGCAGTGGAAGAAGCTGCGCTCGCTCATGTTCTGCTCAGTGGCTGCATATGGCATCATCCCAGCCTGCCACTGGGTCTGGATCAATGGAGGATTCTCATCAGAAATCGTAAAGGTGACCTATTAGCTTGTGTTATCTATGCATCACTTGTACGAAATAAGACTGTGCTGCTGATATAATATAAATGTTTGAATCACTTGATTGATGAAGCACTTTCTGTCTTTGCAGGTGTTTTTTCCTCGAGTCATGATCATGTATTTGATTGCAGCCTCAGCGTTCCTTTTTTACGTCAGTAAAATCCCAGAAAGATACTTCCCAGGTAATTAGTTTTCTGTAGTACATACCTATATAATATTTAATGCTATTCTGTCATGACAACTCTTAGAGAGATTTAGTATAGTAATAAATATGCATCTGGCAATGTTGATGTGTTTGGTCTTGGCTGCATAGATCTGCTACGCTGCTGCTGCTTTTATTATTTGGAAAATAAATGAAACTCGATTCTGTGTATAAACAAAGTTCTATCAACAAACATGCATTTATCCACACAAGTTGACTGAAAAAGAAAAAATGAAATGAACAGCCCTTAAAACGAGCAGATCTAAACCCAAGGCATGCATTTTTTCCCACCATCATGGGCTATGGGACCACATGCTTTACTATCTATGTGCACCTGGGCTATCTTGCTGACCAGTTTAACACTAGTTAACTAGACTATGTATGCCTGGGCTACCTTGCGTGCATGGCTTAACACTAGTGAACTCGACTGTGTGTACCTTGGCTACTTTACCGACCAGCTTAACACTAGTGTACTAGACTGTATGTACACATTGGCTACTTTACCGACCAGCTTAACACTAGTGTACTAGACTGTATGTACACATTGGCTACTTTACCGACCAGCTTAACACTAGTAAACTAGACTATTTTTGGCACTTGTCTATTTTACCGACCAGCTTAACACTAGTGAACTAGACTATATGTGTGCCTTGACTACATTACTGACCGGCCTAACACTAGGGAACTAGACTAGGTACACACATTGGCTACTTTACTGACCAGCTTAACACTAGTGAACTAGACTGTGTGCACCTCGGTTACTTTACCGACCAGTTTAACACTAGTGAACTAGACTAAATGTGTACCTTGGCTACTTTACCGATCGGCTTAATACTAGTGAACTAGACCAGTGGTTCTCAAACTGTGGTACGCAGGCTTCCTTCAAGTGGTATATGGAAGAATCGCTGAACAATAAAAGAATAAAATAAACACACTTTTAACCCTTTTACACACGCGATAACACTGAGACTCATGTGATCAGATAGCATTGGCTGTTCCCTGAAGCATCCGATTACACCGGTGTGCTTTGAATGCTTACTTTAGTGCATCGTGTCATTAGATGTTAAAAATCAGTCTGCTTGGCGCAGAGTCGTGCTAGAGAAGCCCTTCTGCCGACAGGTGCTGTTGTGTTGGCATTTCAGTTACTGCAAACTCAGGAATTTCCCCATGCTGCATCAGTGGTAAAATAATTATTAAAAAGGTTTACAAATGTGTGCTCGCAGTTGTGTAAAATAATGCATTATTTCAATATATAAAGTTATTTGTTTTGTAAAGCAGCGTGGCTTTCGGTTTAATTTGTTACATTAGTTTTAGCCTAATTAATTTAAATGTGATTTAAATGGCGCGAGACACAGAACATAGACACAGAACATAGAAGTTTAGAGGTAGAATATAATTAAAGTTAGTCTCCGTGTGCACAGACGGAGTGACCGCAAGCTGTACCCGAGTCTGCTTGAAAACTGTGGTCAGTGCGCAGTTAACGTGAACTTCACAATTCACTTAAGATGTGATCTCATTCGCACCAAATCACGCAAAATCCGCTTGTACGAATTGGTCAAGCACTGTATATATGCATTTAATAACTCGCTTTTCTCACACACATAGGCATACTGTAAATGACCTGCAACGAATCTAATTTCTAATTTAAATATTTAATTTCAAATCATATTTTTTAAATACAAGTTCATGTTTAGATTTCAAAGATACAAATATGTCATATGTACATGCAACATATACTGTACTTCAAAATGTATAAGAAATTATATATATATATATATATATATGTATGTGTGTGTATGACATATAGCCTATATTTATCAGGTCCAAGCTATATTTCCAGTTTTTGATGAATAGGCTACTAAACATTAATACTTTACAAGTACAGCAGTTTTCTTTTTACTTTTTAAGAACAGTGCCATTTTTAATTAACTTTTAAAACCCCATTTTAATTTAAACAGTGAAGTTTTTTTGTCTGCAAGTACAGTTATTGTTCAGACTATCTGTTTAAAGTGCCTGACAATAATACATATTCTTAATAATAGTAATTCATCTGCCTTGTTTTTGAACTGTGCAGTGCTGTAGCTGCTTATATAGGCTTACTATGCTGCTGTATTTCAATACTGGTCATTATGGTGGTACTTAGAGAGACTATTTTTTTCTGAGGTGATACTTGGTGAAAAAAGTTGAACCACTGAACTAAACTATGTGCACACCTTGGCTACTTTAACAACCAGTTTAACACTTGTGTACTAGACTATGTTTGGGACTTGTCTACTTTACCAACCAGTTTAACACTTGTGTACTAGACTATGTTTGGGACTTGTCTACTTTAACAGCCAGCTTAACACTAGTGTACTATACTATGTTTGTACCTTGGCTTCTTTACCGATTGGCTTAACACTGGTGAACTAGACTATGGCTGTTTCTCAATTTCAAGAACACAGAGATTGTACTCATGTTCTTGTTGAGATTGTTCTTATCAATTTATATATTTTTTTCCTTTTCTAAAAAATAAAAATATTGAAATATAAATATAAAATATAAATGTATATATACAGTGCATCCTAAAAGTATTCATAGCACAATACTATATATATATATATATATATATATATATATATATATATA
>CAIGQZ010001492.1:2544356-2559580 GCA_903798205.1 Danio tinwini | reverse complement strand
TATATATATATATATATATATATATATATATATATATATATATATACCATGCACAAAAACCTTACTAATAAACTTTGCACAATACAAATAAAACTGATTTTTATATCAATCTCAGCAAATAAATACCCTTAATGTGCCTTTATTAAGATTTTCATGTGAATGTTTACTTTCACCGTCTCATTCAGGAAAACTCCTGAGATAAATAAGCCCTCTAAATTTAAATTATAAATCTATAAATGCTGCACCTCCCACCTCCTTTATTCAGCCGCAATGACTTCTGAGTTTTCTAGAGCGAGTACTATATGTGTGCCTTGGCTTATTTACCGGCCGGCTTAACACTAGTGAGCTAGACTATGTAACAGTCTTGGTTACTTTGCTGCGATGTGAATGCAGCCTAAAGAAGTCATCTAATTACAGCCACAACACATTGTGACCAGATTAGTGAAGAATCAAACTGAAACACTGTCAGAGCAAATATTAACCTCCGTTTTTTGTTTTCTCTCAGGGCAGCTGAACTATGTTGGTGCCAGTCATCAGCTGTGGCACGTGCTGGTGGTGGTCATGTTCTACTGGTGGCACCAAACCGCTGTTTACATCATGAACTACAGACACAATCAGCCCTGCGGCAGCACTTAAACATGCTTATCAGTCTTTCTGAGCCCTTTAGCTTCACCATATTCACTTGTTTGGCATTATTTTAAAGTCGTGCTAATAGGATCGAACAAAGAAACTTTACCTCTCATCTGCCTTTGAACATCGTACCGTAGGGTTACGTGCAATTTTAAGCTGATCTGCCTGAAACATGTTTCATATGCAGTGCTTTTGTCTGTTACTTTTTTGACTTCTGTTGAGCCTTTATTTTCCACTATGGTATCAGTGGGCTTGTGAATCCATCCATGCTGTTAATATGTGTCCTCATTTTATTGGATTGTCCATCATTTAAATGACCTGAACTATGACTCTTCTGTGACTGATCAATTGTGTGGCAGAGGTTAATACTGATCTTGTAAGCTGTACTGTAGGTCTCAAACTCAATTCCTGGAGGGCCACAGCTCTGCACAGTTTTGTTCCAACCCTAATCAGACACACCTGATCCAGCTAATTAAGGTGTTCAAGACTACTCCTGAACACCTTGGCTGTTTCTCAATTCCAAGAATGCACAATTCCTGTGAAGACCGGTCTTGCCAGGTCACCTCAGAAGAACGAACTCGGGAGACTGCAATAACAGAGAATGCATCCTGTGAAAAATGAGATGCTGCGTGCTTCCTGATGGTCACATGACCTTCGCGTGTTTTTAATGGAAAATTATTTTAATATTACAGCATTCACACAACGATTTGTTGTTTTTTCCCTTTTCAAAATATATACTATGCATAAAAACTTAACAAATATATGTTGCACAATATAAATAAAACCGATTTTAATAGGAATTTCAGCAAATGAACACCCTTAATGCGTTTATGCCTTTATTAAGATTTTCATGGTAATGTTTATATTCATCGTTTCATTTAGGGAAACTCCTGAGACAAATAAGTTATATCTCTGAACTTTAATAATAAATCTATATAAAATGCTGCGCCTCCCACCTCCAGTCGCAATGACTTCTGTGACTTCTAGAGCGAGTTCGGTGCTCAAGTCTGCATCCATGCGTCCTCAATATTAAGAACACGTCCGGGAAGTTTCATGCATCCTCTGTTCTTGCGGTCTTGAGTACTGGAACTTTGGCAGTTGATGATGACGTTACACGAGAACACGAGGAAGCAAGATTGCTGAAGAACGCATATTGAGAAACAGCCCTTGATTAGTTGGATCAGCCATATTTGATTAGAGTTGGAGCAAAACTATCCAGAGCTGCGGCCCTCCAGGAATTGAGTTTGAGACCCATGCTGTAAGCTGTTTTATACTTGTTTGGTAAAGGGAGCCATTTTGATGTATTAAACACAGTTGATGTACATATGCACTGGAAACTGAGAATTTAAATGACCAAGAAAGCATTACTTCAGTATTTTATGTGAACAATGGGTAAAAATTACTATACTTGCACTTGTTGATTAGGAGTTGATTATGGATTATGTATTGAAGAACTGTCGACTGTTTCTCGATCTCATCCTTTTTTTTTTTTTTACTTTCTATTGGTTGTTTGATTTTCTGTTTTATATTTTATTTTTTTGGAATAATATCAACTTTTTGAATGGTGAAGCTGAATAAAAAAAAATAGTTTGTACTGGTTGTGGTACTTTATTATATACTTTATGGATATGAAATGATGGGTTTACTGGCAGCTGGTATGTAATTGGTTAGTTTTTTTGGCCATATAGGAGAAAAGAAAGTACATCTAAAATGCGGCAACAAAAGTTAAACTAGTATAGTGCTGATAATATTCTTATTACATTTATTTCAAGAGTTCACACTTAGCTGATGATTGATTATAAAGCTTGTTTGGCATGCAGTCCAAGGAGAGAGCCCTGAGCTCATAAGATCCACGAGCCTGGGGCTCCCTCTCGTTTGCAAGGTGAGAGGGGAGTTTGAGCTCAGGTAGATAGGTAGCTAGGTGCATGTCTGGTGCTGATTTGGATTAGTCAATTAAAGAGCCCCTATTATGCATTAAAACGGGTCATATTTTATGGTCATGGGTCTTTAACAACATACTGATATGCATGCAAGGTCAAAAAACACTTTCATGGTCTTCTAATATGCATTTATTTTTACCTAATTATCCCAGCGACTCCCATATGAATTGTTTAGTGATACATTTGTTCCCAAACACCTCCTTAGTGCCTCTGCGCTTATTGGACTGATGACCGCCTGTTGCCATTGATCGACAGCGTTCAGCCCGAGACACGGTTTATTAAGCCCCTGGGTCGCCAACATTGGTATAGGATCCGATCGCTGCGGACGCCCGAAACACGCTTCATAGTGAAACTTACTTACACCACAGTAAACAGTACCTGGTTCCCAACAGTGTTATTCAGGCACCTCACCCCTGAAAGCAGTGCAGTTAAACACCATAAACGCAAAGGAGCACGCGTAGCGTTTTCAACGTTGCATTAGACGCTGTATGAGAATATAGAGTTAACCTGATACAGTGTAAGCTGTTACAAGTAACAACACAAATACATACTTTACAAGCTCGAGAAGACAAGGAGGCAGCTATTTACTTACCCTTATAAAATGTGTTATGGGCCAGGTCTGATTTCATTAATTATATTTTATTTTGGAGCTTTTCTACCCTCTCAGCTGTAGATCATTTCTATTTGCAACCATTTAATGTTCTCAGGGCTTACCTGTACATCCCCAGCCAGAGGGTTGTAGTGCTTCTCCTCTGTCCTCTGACAAGCTATCTTTGCAAACTCCCATGTGCTTACCCCAAGCCTTCTTTCCAGTGCTGTGCACCAGCCCAAAGCCTAGCGTACCTAATAAACTGGCCTTATTTTGCAAAGTTAAGTTGCATGTTTTTGGACGGTGGTGGGAAACGTGAGCATGGAGAGAATGTGTAAACTGCACAGAAACGTCAGCTGGCTTGGTAAGGACAAAAACCAGTGACGTTCTTGCTGTGAGGCAACAGTACTAACCACTGGGCCACCGTGCCACCCATCTAGAAAAGGAGTAGGGGTGGAAGGGGGGATTCTTCAAAACAAAGATGGCTGTGATATGGAACTTAGGGTATTTATAGTGGTTTAGGAATCGTCTGATTGGTGAATCATAAATTGAATAATGCAGGGCCGGCTGCAAGCAATCATAAGCACATGATTCTCTCGAAATTAGTTTATAAATAAGCTTCACTTATTGTAAAAGGTAAAAAGTGATTAGTTACTTTAAAAAGTGAGTAAACCCATTGTAATTTAGAACTGTTCATGGCCCCATTTCAGAAAGGAGGTTAAACCCCGAAATGAGAGAAACTCTGGGTTTTCCATTTCAAAATGGCAAGTTTGTCAAACTCGAGAAAGCAGGGTAAGTCAAGTCAGTTTCTGAAAGAGGTAACTCAGATTTTCTGTCGGTCTTTAGTTATACCCTCAAGCAGGTCGTACACTAGAAGCGCCGCTCGGCGACAAGCAGCGTCGCGCCACACAGCGGCATGACTTTCTGAATTCTAAACATAAGTTTCTATCATGGGACACACCGGTGCCGCAAGTGTGCGATACTTTCAGCTGTCATGTGCGTGCCGTGTGGCGGTGCATCCGGTGTGTGATGCCCATCAGTCAAAGTTAATTCAGTGTGCTTGGTTATTAGTCTCGGTGTAGGCTACAAGCTCGGAGCTTTAAACTAGCACACAGTTGGCTGTAAAACTATACAAGTGTATACGTGTCCGAGTCGTACATGTACGGCTGAATGCTGGTCCTCTCACTCATGTTGCTTCTCTCTGTCTGCCTGTCTATTGCCATACACAAAGCGGGGGAGCTCTTGGCTCCGCCCTCTTGTTAAGTTGGGCGGGAAGTCGAAACTAATTTTCATGTGAAGCAACACGCCCCTAAAACAGCGAACTGTGTACACGCCCCCAAAATGACACTTTTTAACACATTATAATAAAAAATCTGAATTGTGTTTTGAACTGAACTGGCGCACTCAGAAGAACCATAATATTAATATTACATCTTAAAAATGGGGTAAAATAGGTGCCCTTTAAGGCAGATTTATACTTCTGCATCAAGTATTCTGCATTATACTTATGCTACGGCGCAGCCTACAAGTGGACGCATAGCCCCTCGCCGTAACCGTCGGCAACGTTGACGCGCACCTCTCAAAAAATGTAACGAGTACGCGTAGCGCAAGCTCTGTGATTGGTCGGCTTGGTAGCGCTGACGAGTGTGGGCGGAGGTGAGAGCCGCGCGCCCGATGCAGCGAGTGTTTACAAGTGTGGAGTCTCGTAAAAGAGCTCCGGATGGAGACTGTTGTTTTGTGTTTACTTTATGATTAAAGTTGTTGCACGTCCGCCGGTTCCCGCCTCAAAATGAGTGAATTTGAGGCACTTGTACATTAAGGAAATGTTCAGAAAAAAACAGAACACCAGCGAAGAAACTCGACACAGAGAAACATAAACACTTACTGCCAGCTAGCATTTCGGAAGTGTATTGCAGAAAAATCAGAAACAGCACGCGGAAGTATAAATGCACAACTACGCGCGAGGCATACGCCGTGGGTTACGGCGATCACTTAACGCAGAAGTAAAAACCAGGCTTTAGTCATTCTTTGCCTACATTTCAGTCACACAAAGAACAAAGTTACGAGAATGGCTTGTCTTTTTTTGGGGGGAAACTACAATTAGATTTAAAACCATAGTTTTACCTTTGATATTACTGCAAAATAAAAATAATTAGCTTAAATTCACTGACCTTCGACAGGACATGTACTGTAACTATATTAATGGGATTATTACTCATTCTAAAAACTGTTTTTTTGTACTGCTTACATTCTAAATGTCATATCAACTTCCACCACTTGATCAATAATAAAGGCAGACACACAAGTGCACTTTTACATCTATTAAAAACTCAACTTTAGAAATTTTATTTTAAACTGATCAATGTGTGTAAAAGTGGGAACCTTAAATTAAACATTTCCACTAAACATTGAGTTAAGGTTATATGAGTTCTTATTTTGTCAAATTTGTTGTAGAAACTATGCAGTAGCCTATTTTATGTAATTCAATGCAATTACATCTGAAATAACTTCAAAATTACGGCCAATTCCCCACATTTTCGAGTGAAAAGTCTAAACATCACACATTACCTTACTTAATTTTTTATTATGCTTAAATATTTAAATACTTTACATATTTTAAATGTAAACTTATGCATTAACTTGAGCAACTATGTTTTCCCATGCTAACTGTCTTTGTTTCACTGATGCAGTGGTGTTGCTTTTTTAAATGGTCATATTTGCTATAACTTTGCATGATCACATCAAGTTCAGCTGGAGAAACTAAGTCTCTCTCTCTCTTTTTTTCAGATGTTGCCATGGTGACTCATAATATCTGCACTCCATTAATGCCTTTTTATTGTCGTGGTGTGCACGCTTAACTCTATATTAGACCTGACTGACCTAACTCAGATTGGCTGTTCTGAAACCGAAAACTCAAGAGTTTTTAATCTCTCTGTTAGATTTAGATTAGATTAGATTAGATTCAACTTTATTGTCATCACACATGTACAAGTACAAGGAAACGAAATGCAGTTTAGGTCCAACCAGGAGTGCAATAGCAGCAAGTGCAGGATACGATGGATATATGTACAGGTTGCTATTGATAATCAGAAGTGTGCAGATAGATAAAAATAATTACAAATGTATATGTACAGTGGGTGTGTACATATTTACAAATAAACATGTACAGAGGGTGTTTACAGTTCAAATAAGTGAATCAGTACAATGTACTACAATGAATATGTGCAATTTTTAAATGTGCAAATGTTAAATAGTGCAGTGATTATGAGTTATGAGGAGAGTGGGGGTGTATGAGGGGGCAAAAGAGTCAGTTGGGGGTTGAGTTCAAAAGGGAGACAGCTCTGGGAAAAAAGCTGTACCTTAGTCTGCTGGTTTTTGTCCGAGGGAGTATGAAGTGCCTGCCGGAAGGCAGGAGAGAAATCAGTCTGTGAGCAGGGTGAGAGGAATCCTTAAGAATACTGCGTGCTCGGCACAGACAGTGTTTTTTCTGGATGTTCTCTATGGCTGGCAGTGTGGTCCCTGTGATGCGTTGGGCAGTTTTCACCACCCGCTGCAGTGCCTTACGCTCCGTAACAGAGCAGCTTCCATACCAGACTGTGACGCAGTTGGTTAGAATGCTTTCTATTGTGCAGCGGTAGAAGTTCACCAAGATGACTGATGCCAGCTGGTTCTTCTTAAGTTGCCTTAAGAAAAATAGGCGCTGGTGAACCTTCTTGACCAGGCTGGAGGTGTTGGTGGTCCAGGTAAGGTTCATTGAGATGTGGGTCCTCAGGAACTTGAAGGATGAGACAGGCTTGACGGCCATCCCATTGATGTGAATGGGATCATGTGAGCCTGTTTGTCCCTTCCTAAAGTCCACAATGAGCTCCTTGTTCTTGGTGTGGTTAAGGAGCAGATTATTGTTGGTTGGCCAGATGCTGTATTTCCTCCCTGTAGACAGTCTCATCATTGTTGCTGATTAGACCAATCACTGTGGTGTCATCTGCAAATTTGATGATGGCGTTGGATCTGTTCACAGGCCTACAGTCGATGGTAAAAAGGGAGTAGAGGAAGGGGCTCAGCACACAGCATTGTGGTATACCAGTGTTGAGTGTGACGATGGTGGAGCAGATGTGGCCTGATCTAACATTCTGAGGTCTGTTAGTCAGAAAGTCCATAACCCAGTTGTAGAGAGACGTGTCGATATCCAGGTTTAGTCAACACAGAGTTCAAGATTAAACTCAGAGTTGGTTGAACCTTCTTACTGAAACAGGCCCCAGTTGACAACTTATTATTTATAATTATGCACAAAGTTAGTTTACAAAATTGTAAGGCAATGAATTTACTTTAAATCAATTAATTGTTTTAAAAGCATTGGGTTTACTCTCTTTTTGTTAAGTAAGGTCAACTAATAGTGTTTTACAATATAATTAATGGGCTTAATTAATTTTCTTATCATCACTTATACATTTCCTTAAATCAAATTATTTAAATTATTCCATTTGTTTAGCTGTTATGACATCTTTAATTCAATTCAATTCAATTCACCTTTATTTGTATAGCGCTTATACAATGTAGATTGTGTCAAAGCAGCTTCACATGGAAGTTTATAGTAAATTGAAACTGTGTCAGTTCAGTTTTCAGTGTTAAGTTTAGTTCAGTTTAGCTTAGGTCAGTGTGGGTTAATAATCACTACTGAGAGTCCAAACACTGAAGAGCAATTCCATCGATGCGCAGCTCTACAGATCCCGAACAATGCAAGCCAGTGGCGACAGCGGCAGGGAAAAACTTCACCAATTAGCGAAAGAGAAGAATTTAAAAAAACCTCGAGAGAAACCAGGCTCAGTTGGGCACGACCATTTCTCCTATGGCCAAACGTCTTGTGCAGAGCTGCAGTCTAGGCGCAGAAGCTGGACCTCAGCGAAGACTCATCTGTCCTGGAGCATCACAAGAATCAGTCTCATGCTCTCCACCATGACCACCACTGCAGCAGCTCAGGATACGGCCTGGTCCAGAAACCTTGGGATCATCTCGTCGCTGGTCTTGGATCGCATTAGTGGCACTGCCCTAGTCTGAGGGCCTCGAGATGAGTACCCCCAGGTGGAAATACAGAATAAGGAGAATAATTAGCGTAGCTGCTGTTCATAGTGTATATAAACTAGAAGCAAAATCCTGTGTGGGGCACATCCTGCGTCTTTAATAAGACATATGACAATACAGTAAAAATAGTGTATGTAAAGATCAGAATCATTTTACCATTGATTCTGCTTTGTTGCCAGGTATTAAATTATCATAAAATAAACTGTAATTTTAAGTAGAATAGTTTAGTATTTTGTGTTTATGTTGTACAAAAAGCTATTTTTGTGTATTTATGCTTTTTAACTTGCATTATGGGACCTTGAAGTTGTCTGAGAGGAGATCAAATTCCCATGATCTATTTCAAAATCTTTCAATGAAAAAAACAAACAAACATCAGATTTCTTTTTACAGTACATCAATGGAATTTTAAATATTTTCTCACCATTTACTTACACTGAAGTAAATAAACTAATTCTAAACTTCCCAGCAGGCACACAGCATCATAAGACGTCAATATTAGGTTAGATTTAGGTCATGGCGTCAGGTGACCAAAATTCAATGTCTAGCCAGCATCTAAGGACAACGCTATTTTGAAGTCCAATAACGTCGTCAAATTACATTGATATTTGGTTGAGTTTAGGTTGTGTTGGAAAGAGACCAAAATTCAATGTCTGACAGATGTCATAGTGGCAACGTCAACACAACATCAAGGTGTAACATGAATAGACGTTGATATTTGGTTGATTTTAGGTTAGACGTTGAACATTGACGCTGGCCTGATGTTGGGATCTGACACCAACCTGATTTTCATTTCCAAACAAAATCCAATGACCCCACGACGTTGGGCTACATTGGGTTACAATGTCAATATGACGTCATGTTGACGTCCTTTGTGTGCAGGGCTTGTATTAGTTTCTTTCTTCTGTTGATTACAAAACAAGATATTCTGAAGAATGTTGGAACCCAGCAGCCATTAACATCAATAGTAGGAACAAAAAATAAGTCATGGGCTGTTTTTCCAAGTCTTTAGTATATCTTCCTTTGTGTTCAACAGAAGACAAACAGGTTTGGAACAAGTGAAGGATGAGTAAATGATGACAGAATTTTCATTTTAAAAACTATATCAAAAGTCATTTATTAAGTCATCTCTTTATATATTTGACATTTTATGCAGACACATCTAAATTAGCAAATGCGTCGTCATTTTCCACATGCTAAGCATATCAACATATTACAATTTAAAAGTAAATCCACATCCCTCATCTCATAATCCTTCAAAACAATGAGTATTAAAGTCTATTTGTATGTCATTTAATCCCTTAATGACACCATCATTTGTCGTAGGCTACATTATAGTTTTTGCTGAACTGTCTTAATCGTATTCTATAATCTCTTGTAATCTGATTGTTTTGTCCTGCTGTAACGATTTTGCAGGCCATTGTTCTTTTCCTGTCTGAAGGAGACTAATTGAAGAGAGAGTCCGTGGCTTACAGGTCAGTTTTGCTCTTAATAACAGCTGTAACGAAGGTCAGCTATAATCTGTCAGCTCTGAATTCTGACTGCAGACTGGAATATTAATAAATGTCTGAATTAGGCTTACTGTAGCCTATGTTTAAGGCAACACTAATGCAGAAGAATGGGCTAAAAAAAAAACATACTTATCACCATTCCCATTCGATTGATTAGGCTACATAGACAATTTTTTTTTTGTTTTCTTAAAGGCAATTTTCTTTTTTTGTCATAAAAAAATTATATATTATATATATATTTATACAACAGTTCTGTCTAGTTCTTGAATCTGATTGGCTGATAGCCGTGCGATATTCTGCCAGTAACAGCACTCGTCCAGCCTCTTAACCCTTCACCCTTCTGTATTACTCCGCCCACATACAGCAACAAGCAGAGGACACTAAAGTTTGACAAATATTGCTGCTGTTGGGCAACATAATGTACTTTGAGGCTTTTTTAGTCGAGAATGTAGTTTAGATTGCAACTATGCAGTTTAATTATAAGGATATTGCCTATTTTGTAATATTTATAATTTCTGAGAGACAGTACGTTAGTGGCCATTAGTCTGTCATGGAGAGAGGGGTCTGGCTGCAAACTCGGTGCAGTGCAATCTGAGCTGCATCTAATGCTTTTTAATGCGCTCACCTAACCCCACCCCTAACCCTAACCCTCACAGTGACGTCACTTGCTCCATTGAGTGCATTGTGTCTGAGATTGCATCTCTAAACGATGCAATCTCAGCTTGCATCATAAAGGCTGCATCCAGATACTATTGGGTCATGGAGCAGACCAAAGGCCATTGACGTTGTGCATCCACAAGATGGTGACAGAGACCGTATAATAAGCCCTTAGAGGAGGAAAAATATAGTGTAATTTTAAATTACAGCTGATCAAATCATTATAAAACTGGTGACTTTCTAAGTTGATCTCTCTCTCTTTTTTTCTTTCTTTTTATTGTAGTGCTGTATTTATACCATAGTAATTGTAGTATGTTGAGTGTCTCGGACTCATCTTAAAGTCTTAAAACCGGAGATGGCCATCTGTTTCTAATGAGTCTCCTGTTTTTGCTACTGCAGACTAGTGTGTTTAGACGCATGTGTTTAGCGTTTTTCCTTATCACAAACACAACAGTAATCTGGTAATGATTGCGTTGCTTTGGCTTTTTCGAGGTTAAGTATTGTGATCTCCCGATTACAACAGAGAAATACTGGGAAATCTCTGTAGACTAATGGCATTTCATGTCGTTTAGCCTTATAATCTTAAAATGTGAGCAAAATCACCTGTTTTGTCATCACTTCAGACATTACGCTAGAGAATCATTCAAATATTAGCTCTAAAATGTTGTTGGTGCAGTGGTACTTGGCCTGTGGCCTCGTGCCAATATACAGCCACATCGCACTGCTACTCATGTGATATTGCTCATATATAACACTAGAACAGTGTTATAGATGACTCATCTCCCAAATGTTTCAAAGTGTTTAAATGTTCCAATCCAAAGAAATAAGCAATAGTGACCAATTCGTCATGCTAATGCTAACGGCGTCATTCACCCTCGATTTTTGGTTTGGTTTTAGAGAAAACATGGAAACACTAATGACACTGTACGTGTCATAAGACGTGGCTTAATAAAAGCTCCACTGTTTTTAATGCTGTCACTTTCACCAGCAATTGCTTCTGCTGTTTAGTTTCGCTTTCTGAATACTTGAGCTCATCCGTGAAGATTTCTACAGCAGTGGGTTATAATGAAGACAAATCTGATGATTCCATATTCTGTCGCAACATCATCGGAATACAAATTTGTTTTTTTGTGAATATGCACCCTCTAACAATAAAAAATGTATACTGTGCCTTGAATTGTATTTTTACATATTCAAATGAAGCTATATATATTAGGTATATATATATAGCTTCATTTGAATGAGTGTGATTACATTTATGTGACTTTATTTATGGACTCATTGTTTAGTGCTTTTATTTCAGACGCCTTCATTCTTTATTAAAACGTAATGACTAGCAGAGGTAAATTATTCATTTTGCATTCATAGTGTTGCTATCGTGACAACTTCAATTAAAATATGGGCAGCTAAAAATGTAAATACACTTTTAGGCCTTTTTATGTAAATCCTAGAATAAGTACACATTTCAGGTAAATATCTTTATTTGGGATTCTGCTATTCTGTCATCAGTAATCTGATCATTTATTAAATAAAATCTTAAAAATATGTTTTAGCATTTTATGACAAACTAAAAATTGATTGGTAATAATAATAATTCTATAATTCTATAATAATAAATATTAAAGGTCATTCATACATTCTGCATCCAGCATCTTTATTTCCAACTATAACATATTGGCTGATGATCCGCTTTGCTACATTAAACATACCGTTTACTGGATATAAAAGGTAGGTTTAAAGATTTATATTTTAATGAAAACAGTAAAGACTTTTGGGTAATTAGGTATACAGCCTATGTTATTTCTTTGAAAACAGGATGGGAAAACTTGGACAGGATGTAAATAACCTTTTTTTTTAGTTATGCAAAATGTTTAGATTACTCTAGGCTTATTTTACTTATATTATGTATTTGTTTCATTGCATGTTCTCATTTTAAAAACACATTATACTAGTTTGCACTCTGAGCTGGTGTGTGTGTGTGTGTGTGTGTGTGTGTGTGTGTGCGTGTGTGCGTGCGTGCGTGTGTGTGTTCTTCAGCTCCTTTAGTTTCACACAGAGCCTTACAGATGAAGCAGAGAAAGCTCAGGATCAGGATCTGTTCTACTCAGTTCCTCTGCCACTCTTGCTCTCCATCTACAAATCATTGATAGCGTTTATCTACACTGAACCTGACGATGCAAACCAAGCCACCAGCGAATCAGTTGACGGCACTCACAACATCGTCTTCAGAAACACACAACAACACACTTCTGCTCACTCGTCACGCCATCTCTGAATGTGTCTGAATCTCTTACCTGTTGACAAGTTCCAAGGGAAGGTCAGTCTGCTTCTAGATGTGACCCTCCGTGCGCCTCTGAAGGAGAAACAGTCACACAGGATGTTGTAAAGCGTCACTCCTAATGACCAGACTGTAGCTGGAGTCACATTGTAGCAATGTCTGAGAAACCACTCAGGAGGAGCGTATGCAGGAGTGCCTGAAAGACCCAAGAAGACTACAAACATCTGCTCAAAATGCTCCAGTACAGACAAATTCCCTTTAGTTGATCAGCAGAAGTTCACAAACATTAACACAACGTTTCCTTCTGTAACTCAAACCCACCTGCAAAGTATTTGTAGGCTGAGCGCTTCAGCAGATCTCCACAGCCGAAGTCCAGCAGCTTGATGTCCTGGGACTCTGTGGAGATCAGCAGGTTCTCTGGCTTGATCTCCCGGTGCAGGACACTGCGGCTCTCGCAGTGTTTCAGGGCCGTGATCAGAGGCATCAGCACTTTCTTGGCCAGACGCTCATCCAGACAGCTGTTCGCCTCACAGAAGCTCTGGAGATCTTGAAAAAGGAGCCGGACGGGCAAACCAGTCCAGCAGCTGCAGGACACTGGGGCAGGCAGGAGCTGAGGTGACGTAGATCATCAATGCCACCTCCAGCAGCAGCCGACCCTGACCGTCCTGCAGGACAAACCCTCCATTATATCCAGGACTGAATTAAACACGGCAACCACAACAGATTCACATCAAAACATACAACTTTCAGTCTCTCTGGGGTTCGGTTCTTCGACACATACATTTCATACAGCAACATTTCTAAAGCATGTCTGAAATAAATGAAGGAGGAAAGAAAATCTCTTACTGGCAGTCCATCGGAGCTGCAGATCCCAGCAAACACAGAGCTGAATCCACCACGTCCCAGCAACGGGCCCTTTAGGTACAAGTCTGCAACACAGAAGAGCACAAGATATGAAGAAAGAAGAGAAAACATGTTGCAGTCTCTTCAATGACAAATCATTTCCTAACTGAGCCATAAGATCTAGAAGATGAGCTGTGCTGACCTCTGCGAGAGCGTTTGGCCGGGAAGAGGTGGACGGCGTTAAACAAATAATAAATGCACTCCACATAGCCACGGGCTGTTCGGGTGGCTCGAACGACCCACCCCCTACGGCCAAACGGTCCAGAATTTTTCTTTTTAATTATTTTATGAAATTTTTTTAATATATTTTGTAATAATTTTTTAAAGCAATATGGTCAGTAATGTGAATCACATTAACGTGACGCGAGTCACGTGACATAACGGTAACTTAAACTGACATTTGAATCTTTGACATCGGTTGTAAATAACGATATGGGTCGAAAAGAGCAAGAGAGACGGAAGAGAAGCAGACAGCAGCGTCAAAATATTGAACATGTTCAAAAAGATTTGCCAAACAGGGTAAGACTGACGTTACTTCCTAACAGATGGGAATCTTTCCCTAACCATCAGGTTCTAGGCTGGCCGCAGTAGCCGGGGCGTCATATTAAGCATTATTGATTTGTCTCTTAGATTGATATTGATCCTATTGATCTGACCTCCCTTTCCCTATTTTTTGACTGCTATGCCATTAAAATTTTGGAAAATAACTGTCCGATGAACACTTACCACCAGCGGAGTCCTCAGCAGTCAGCTGTCAATTCACAGCAAAAGGTGCTAATCACGTCACGTCCGTGTTTTAGGCTGTTTACGCCTTCATTCGTTTTATTCTGATGTGATATAAATACGATCGCTCAAACCACCTCAGATTGTGGTCTGGGACACATTCCAGACGAAACTAGACAGGTCTAATATATATATATATTTTTTTTTACACAAAATCAATTTAAATAAAATTAATTATGACCTGGAGTAGAAAATCTGACTTGCGCCTGTTTAGAGAAACACCTGTAGGTGCGCTTTTACAGCCAAACACACGTAAAGTGCAAAATAAATAAACACATATTAACTATAAGCATAAAACATGTGTTCTGACCTTTCTTCATATGTCAAAAAAGTAAACTAGTCATGTTTGACTACACGGTCTTTAGGCTAATATGAAGAATTTGGTTGTAATTCTTAGTTTTACTCTTATTTGTTTAAGTATTAATAGTTTCGTTTTATTCATTTTTTATTTCACTTAATTCATTTTATTTTTATTACACTAAAATGATAAAATTAAAATGTTCAATTAATATCAAATGGCAGCATTACATTACAGAGATGCAGAATGCTCCTGTAGTTCTGTGAAAAGAGATGAACAATAATAGAAATAAATATATTTTAAAAATATATTAAATATATTTTTGATAGCAATTTGATTATAATTGCTGAAGCTTTCATCACGGTATATGTCACACTTCATATGTTATAAATTTATTATTTGACAAAAACAGCAACTGTATGAAGAACGCAACCTGCAAAAACAATAATTGAATAGATATATATGCAAGTAAATAAATGTATTAATTAATCCACAAATTCCTGCATAAATAAAACAATAAATAGATATGCAAAATAATAATAATAATAATAATAATAAT
>CAIGQZ010001492.1:2532495-2544256 GCA_903798205.1 Danio tinwini | reverse complement strand
TTTTTATTTGTAGGAATTTGTAGATTTATATTTTCATTTATCCATTTATTTGGGTATTTATTTATTGTTTTATTCATGCAGGAATTTGTAGATTTATATATACATGTATTTACTTATTTATTTGCGTATTTATTTATTTATTGTTTTATTTATGCAGGAATTTGTAGATTTATTTGTTCATTCAATTATTTATTTGCGTATTTTTCATTTATTGTTCTATTTATGCATGAATTTGTGTATGTATGTATTTATTTATGTATTTATTTATTCATTTAATTATTTATTTGCGTATATATATATTTATTTATTGTTTTTTGACTTGTGGAGCTCAACAAAACTGAACCGATCGGAGCGCCATCTTGGATCTAGACCTTGCGCCCCACTACCGATGACAAATAAAAAGAACTTTAAAAAGAACGCCGTTACGTCATAGAACAGAATACAGTTCAGAATGTTCTTAGAGTGACAAACGAACGAGTACAGTGAACAGTGATTTAATAACACTAACGACTTGTTTTGTATCTCAAATAACAAATAATATGTCAGCTGTGTTTTTTAATCGAGTTAATATGATTATGTCTCAATTTGACAACGACAATCAGAGTGACACGATGGCTTCTCCTACACATCCTGCCATGATGAGAAGCCCAAGAGGTAAGATGAGAGTTTAAAGAAACGGTGTATTTACATTGTTTTGTTTAATAAAAAATGAAAATTATAATAATAAATCGCCATATAACGCGACTTATTGACTTAAGACATAACTATGCAACCTCTCGTGATTGTAATTTTGTCGTGTAGTTGTGATATTGTATATTTTCTGACTTCGTGATCGAGCCCTGCTCTCATTATATGTATTGACATTTTGGCTTTTAGGTTTCTCTTTTTCACGCTCCCACTCAACAGAAATTGTGCCTTGTTAACGTTACTGTGGGGGGGGGACATTTTAATATTACTTTAATTTAAATCCTACGTGTAGACCTAAACAGTAATTTTTCTTAGGTTTCGTTTTTGATGGTGTGGAAAATATTTGTTCTATTTTAGCAAACCGAGCAAGAATATTACATTTAAGTCTTTATTTATTCAAGCAGGAATCAATTAAAAATGTATATAGCTCAGTTTCTGCAACTGAAGGCCTGGAGCAAGACTTCTATTTTCATTTGGATTTCTAAGACTGATTAATAAAAGGTTTAAGTTTTAATTTACTCACAGATTCCTTAACTGAAAAGCCAGAGCAAGAGAAATTGTTCACTTTGAGTTTGATGATTGCTAATGGAAAGATGCAAAAAAATGTTGAT
The DNA here is from genome assembly GCA_903798205.1 of Danio tinwini. Classification (NCBI taxonomy): domain Eukaryota; kingdom Metazoa; phylum Chordata; class Actinopteri; order Cypriniformes; family Danionidae; genus Danio; species Danio tinwini. The sequence goes on along the minus strand of CAIGQZ010001492.1, from coordinate 2,542,958 downwards.
TTATTTCATTAGGTTTTTTTACCGCGGTAAAGATAGTTTGACGTTTAACATTCATTAGACATTTGGCTTCAATTAAATTCTTTGCTCCTGTTATAGTTTGAGCCAAAAATATACCAGATAGACGTAAATATGTGCCTTATGTTGCACAAGGCTTAATTGCTTGATAAAAAAATTTAACAAATTAAACAATTCAACCATATGAAATTATTCAATAAAAAGCATGACCAAAATGTTCAGAAAAACATCCTGGTTATTGTACAAGACTCTGTTTTGGAATTAGCACTTTATGTATTTAATAAGAATTTTAAATAACTTTTAAAATGGTAAAAGTCAGTTAAACTCGGACACCATTTGTGATACAATATTCAAATCAACTCAAAATTTTTATTAAATATTATTCTCTATGATGCACAAGCTTTGTGTTTTACAGTTATGCCTTTGTTGATTTTATATACAATAATGTATATGTTAACATTATATTGAAACATCTGTTTATTTTCCAGAGCAACTGACCACAGAGTTATAAGATCAGAAAAATATCAATCTGTAAACATGTTTTGTACTTTAAATGAGGAAAATAAACATGCGTTATGTATGTGACCAAAAAAAGTCTTGAGAGTTTACAGTATACAACATGCTTTGTAGAAATTCTGTGAATTAAACTGCACAACCCTCCAAAACATAATGCTAGTCAACCAGATAAGAGTCGGCTCACTATAGAACAAACATGAATGATTTTATTTTATTTCATATTTTTGCATTTATGAGGAAAAAGTTTTGTTATGGATGTAACAGATGTGAAATTGCCAATCGTGTGACTTTGGTAAATCAAATCAAATTGTTTAAAAACATTGACAGAGACTTTTTTTGAGTATTTTTAAAGTACTGTAAAATACTTGCTTACACAAAAAAATGTAGAAATGGTTTCGGTATTTTGGGGAAAACTTATTTTTTTTCATAGCAAGGTTGACATTTGCATGGAATTGCTTATTTATTATTGTTGTTTCTTTTGTGTGATTTTCTTTTATATGTCTAATATACAGCAGTTTGTCTATTTTAAACCTGTGGTTAAAGAGTTTCTAATATTTCCCTGTTCATTTCTTTTACTTTAGAAAACCCTGAGAAAGGGAGGAAAGGGGGAAAAGTCTCTGCTTTCTTTAAGAGAGCATGGAAGGCTGCAAAGCGCCCTTTCCCGTGCTGTGACCGGACCAGAGTGGTCCCCTTTGAACAGTCAAATATCGATGATTTCGAGCATCTGCCTGTTCCAGGTCCCTCCAGGATCGTTGCAGCACATGCAGACCCCAAGCCGGTGTGGCTGCCAGGCCAGGTCTGCGAAGATCCTCAGCTGTTGAGTGTTCCGGGCCTCTTCAGGATCAAGCAAACGGCAGATGTGCCGAATGCAGGTCCGGCCCGTCCTGAGTCCTCAACGGCCCACACAGGTCATGTCGACACTGAGCTGATGTGTCTGCCAGGCCAGATCTGTGAAGATCCTGGGCCCATCAGTGTCCATGGCCCCTCAAAGTTTAAGAAAATGACGGATGCAGATTCGGCTTGTCCTGAGTCACCTCCGTCTGTTCAAGACCCCTCTAAAATTGATGTGACTGATGGTGAGTCATCCTGAATTTGGTTCATTTTATTTCTGTCATCTGCTATTTTCTGATGCTTGTTGCTTTTAGCTTAAAAATCAGACTGTGTCATTTGTTAGTTATTGGTTGTGTATTAATTAGTAGTTGCAGCTCTGTTCATGGAGATGTTTCTGTTTGTTTTCTTCATTTTAGAAAACCCTGGGAATGGAAGGAAAGGGAAAAGAGTCTCTGCTTTCTTTAAGAGAGCATGGAAGGCTGCAAAACGCTCTTTCCTTTGGTGTGACCGGACCAGAGTTGTTGCATTTGAACCACAGTCAGATATCGATGATTTCGTGCATCTGCCTGTTCCAGGTCCTTCCAGGACAGTCACAGCACATGCAGACCCTGAGCTGGTGTGGCTGCCAGGCCAGGTCTGTGAAGATCCTCAGCCGTTGAGTGTTCCGGGCCCCTCTAGGATCAAGCAAACGGCAGATGTGCCGAATGCAGGTCCGGCCCGTCCTGAGTGCTCAATGGCCTTCACAGGTTATGTCGACACTGAGCTGGTGTGTCTGCCAGGCCAGATCTGTGAAGATCCTTGGCCCATCAGTGTCCATGACCCCTTCAAGATTAGGAAAATGACGGATACAGATTCGTCTTGTCCTGAGACCCCTCCGTCTGTTCAAGATGCCTCTAAAATTGATGTGACTGATGGTGAGTCATCCTGAATTTGGTTCATTTTATTTCTGTCATCTGCTTATTTTTATGCTTTGTTGTTTTTAGCTTAAACAGACTGTTTCATTTGTTGTACTATTGGTTTTGTATTGATTAGTAGCTGCAGCTTTGTACATAGAGATGTCTCTGTTTGTTTTCTTCATTTTAGAAAACCCTGAGAAAGGAAGGAAAGGGAAAAGAGTCTCTGCTTTCCTTATGAGAGCATGGATGGCTGCAAAGTCAGAGTCAGAGCCAGAGTCTGAACCAGAGTCCCGGCCAGAGTCAGAGCCAGAGTCAGAGCCAGATTTCGAGCCAGAGTCCGAGCCAGATTACGAGCCAGAGTCTGAGCCAGATTCAGAGCCAGAGTCAGAGCCAGAGTCTGAGCCAGAGTCAGAGTCAGAGCCAGAGCCAGAGCCAGAGTCAGAGCCCAAGTCTGAGTCAGAGCCAGAGCCAGAGCCAGAACCAGAGCTGGAGGATGAAGCAATGCCTGTTGTAGTTATTCCTAAAATCGCAGAACCAGCTGACCCTGAGTCACTATGTCTGCCAGGCCAGGTTTCTGAGGATCCTAAAGAGGCTTCTGGGCTCACTCGTGGTAAGTCATAATTTTCTTCTATTTTCTGTAATTCATAATTAATATAAATGAGTAATTAGTTTACTACTGCAATTCTGCAGGAAGTTACTGCTTTTAGCTCACTCCATTAGATCCAGTTTCAAAGGTTAGGAGTCATTTATTTGATCCATTTCATACCAGACAATTCAAGTAAATATCCATGTTCTTTTTCTGTGTGTTTTACAGGATTTGAGCTGTCTCATTTTGAAATAGACGCCATGATTGGAAGAGGAGCTTTTGGCAAGGTCTATGTGGCATCTCACAAACTTGATAAAAGTAAAAAGGTAGAGAACAATTTTTTCTATTCAGTCAACATTTTTCCTCCTGATTATTTAATATAAATAATTTGTTGGCTTTAGTTTGCCATTTACTTTGAAAAATTTACAGTTTTTTTTTTTTTTCGCAGATTGCCCTGAAGTATATCGTCAAGCGTAAACACGACCGTTACCTGGACATTGTGAGTTGAATCATTCACACAACAATGAAAATGTGCTCACCACTTACTTATCCTTCACTTGTCCCATACCTGTCTAAAACACTTTAAACTGATCTCAAAAACAGATATGTTGGAAACAGGTAGCCACTGACTTCCATTGTAGAAAAAGAAAATACTTTTGAAGTCAAAGTTTACTGGTTTCGAACATTCTTCAAAATATCTTCTTTTGTGTTTTTTTCTTTTTGTGAGACAAGTTTTGATCACATGAATGAATTTAATTAAAATTCATTTAGCATTAATTAATTCTACACAAAGCTCAGTTTCACGTGGAAGTCAGTGAAATCATGTACCGTGACTTTTGCAACATGTGATGTGCTTGATTTATTAGAGCGTATATGATTCATTTATGTCAGTGCTAAAGAGAGCTTGTGCTGTTGTGTGCATGTGCTCAGCCTCAGAGACAGAACACACACATGTAGAGTCCTCCTTTAAGCTTAAACTGCATAACTTAATGCTCAAATTAATTTATTTAATAAATTACTGCAAAAACACATTAACAATATGTGTAAGATATCAGAGTTAAGTTTATTGTATTTGCGGATGATACAAGTAGCTTTTGTTCTGGGGGTAATTTACCAAAACTTATGGAGTTGATTCAAACAGAGAATAATAAATTGAAATTGTGGTTTGACTTAAACAAATTGTCATTTTCAAGTAAAACAAAGGTTATGCTATTTGGGAAATTAAAAAGTAGTCATAATTATAGATTTAAAAATTGATAATGAAGTTATAGAAAGAGTATTTGCAATTAAGTTTCTTGGTGTTGTATTGGATTATAAAATTAGTTGAAAACCGCGAATAAATAATGTGACATCAAAATTAGTAAAAACGGTAGCAATAGTGTATAAAGCAAGATTTATCTTGGACCATGAATCAATGTATGTATTATATAACACACTTATGTTGCCATATATGAGTTATTATGTTGAAATTTGGGGGAATACATATAAATCTATCTTACGATTCTTACAGTATGCACAATACAGAAAATATCATTAGAATGATAGAAAATGTGGGGTATTTAGAGCATGTAAATGTACAAATGCAGTCAAACATAACATGTCAAAGATGCCAAAAGGATCAAATATGTCTCATGTAAAAAGAAGAGATAAATAAAAGAAGAAATTATTCGAGGTAATAGATCAGGGGTGTCCAAACACGGTCCTGGAGGGCCGGTGTCCTGCATATTTTAGTTCCAACCTGAATTAAACACACCTGAACCAGCTAATCAAGCTCTTTTTTAGATATACTAGAAAGCTCAGGTGATCCCTGATATATAGTATAAGGGACTAAGCTGAAGCAAAATGAATGAATGAGTGTATTTTTAATTCTTTTCCATAATAAAAAAAAAAGTTTTGTTACTTTGTCTGATTCTTGTTTGGTAATATCTTTGAAATATGTTTTTTGTGTGTGTGTGTGTGTTATTTTTCTAGGATGGTCATTCCCCACCTCTGCTTGCGGAAGTGGTGATGAACCTTAGGTTGATGAAAGCTCCGCCATGTCCCAACATCATCAGATTACACGACTGGGTTGAGAATGAGTGCAGCTTCCTTCTAATTATGGACTACGCAGAGTCATGCCAGACCTTGGATAGTTACATCAGACAAAGGTTGCGTGTTGATGAAAACCAAGCACGCCCGTTAATACATCAGTTGATTCGAGCTGTAAAGTTCTGCGCTGAGCGTAGAGTTTTCCATGGCGATATACACACGGCGAACATCCTGGTGACTCAACCCCGACTAGAGCTCAAATTGATCGACTTTGGTTGTGCTTGGCCAGTTACACGCAAGCTCTTCAACAGCTATGATTATAGAGGTGAGTTGGTATTTTGTGTTAGTTTCTTTGGTCACAGTATTATTGTCTTATGAAATGACTGAATTCTGAAAATGTTTCTCTTACAGGAGCCTTTTTGTACACGCCACCTGAGATTTTAAGGCGTCGCAAATTCCATGCTAACCCGGCATATGTCTGGGCAATAGGCATCGTGCTGTATGAAATGTTGCATGGAAATTTGCCCTTTCGTGACAGGCAATCAGTAATGTTTGGACCAATTCGGAAAAACCCCCTGTTATCTACAGGTAAGCAGACAACAATGAACAATCTTAGCCTCAGTGACAGAAAGAAATATGTTAGTCACATGTAAAAAGGATTAAACATAATGATTACAGGCACTGTAGATATCAACGTTTATGTTAACATTTGATGTAGTAAGATTTAAACACATTCATGAATCTTGAGTATGCAGACATGTTTCCTTTGTGTTATTTCACACTCTCTGTGACACTTTTCAGCATGCCAGAACCTGATTTCCCAGTGTATGATCCGCAGTCCAGTTAAACGACTAAAGTTACAGCAGGTAGAAGAGCACTGGTGGTTCAATCCAACGAACCCAAATCCTGCGCAGAAGATGAGGTAGAGTAACACACTGAGCACAAAACTACATCTACATTTTTTCTTTGGTTCATGCTATTTCTGCAGTCTTTTGTTTTCTCTTCTGTTCTTTTTAGTTACAATTCTTATTTGACCAGGGTATCTGTGGGGTCTTAAATTTCAAAAGCCACATTTTAGGCCTTAAAAAGTCTTAAATCTACTGAAATGTTATGTTGTAGGTCTTTATTTTCCTTTGTTTATGTATAGCTACCCCATCTGGGGTGTGTTTCCGAAAAGTATCGTTAGCCAACTAAGGTCACAAGTTCTGTCATTACAAACATATTTCGATGATTTGGAACTGTATCGCAATCTTGCACGCTTGCAACTATTCCCAGTTATCCCCCTAAGCCCTATTCATTTAAAACATTCTAACAATTAAACATGGAATGGTTTAAAAAAGAAACATTAAAGTCATCTCTCTTAGGTGTAATTTGCTTTCAAAGTATTTTTACAGTTCAGTTTTAGCGATCTTCATACTGACAACTGTGTTCTCTTCGTAGTGCACTTTGAAAACATTTATGCCATTTTAAACACAGCTGTGGCTCATGACAAAAGCAATAGGTGATCTTAAAAAAGTGGAATTTAAGTTACGTCTATAAAACAAAAATATATAGCATACGTTAATGGTTTTAATTTATAGTAGGTTTTTTATTACGAAATATATCTGTATATGACATGAGCCTGTTGGTTAAAGCATTTCTGCAGTGGTTTCAATGTGTCAAATTGTAAAAGTAGACTTAAAAAATAAAAATAATAAACTATATACTACCTAATAATATTAATAATAAATATAATTATTATTCTTAAGTAGGTTTTTTAAAATTTCTTAATAAATAGCCTACTGTAAATTAGGCCTACAACCATTAACGATTTATATGGTTTATATATGAGATTAGAATATGCGTTAGCTTAGTGATTTTACATGGAATAATATATTATATATCAATAATATTTGTAGGAAACATATATAGGAATCCTATATAGATCCTATATGTGTCATTTACATATATTTTAATTAATATGAAAAATGAGTGCATGTTTTTACCAAAAATAATATTGGATTTTTTTTAAATGCATGTCCGTGGAAAACAATTTGCACAAAAAAATTTCTCTAAAAAAGTAGTTACTCCACCCTGTTTGGAGTGTCAATACGGACGTTTTACATTATAACTAACGTAGTTCAAACGATGGATCTGCGACAGAGAAACTGCGGTTTTGGGAAACACTCGTCACTGCATGGCTCTTTTCCCAAACGATGCATCGTACTATGATAGTTCAGCCGCAAGTTATGTCGTTTTTTGGGAAACACACCCCCATACACCCATAAAATCACCATCAATCCATCTCAATAAAACTTTTAACTGTTTATTTTAAAATAGTATTTAATTACTTTCCTTACAGTAACATTTGCTTAAAAGTTTATTTATTCATTTATTTACTTCTGAGGATACTGACCTGACCTATTTTTTTATTATTAAATAATTATTATTGTAAACTGAAGTGATTGACAGCTATGTTTTGTTCTAGGTAAGGGTTATAGGGTTTGTAAATGGATATATTTGAAAATTATTAAAAAAAATATTCAAACTAAATGATTATAGTTATTGTATTATTAAATTTAAATCCAGAGGTGCCCAAACGTTTTCTTATTAAGGGCCAAAAACCAAATTTGATAGAGGGTGGTGGGCCGAAGGTAAATATACCAAACTGTATTACGTTAAAATTGCTACTGTATGGGTAATTTCCTTATTTATATAATAAAAAAAACAATGACTACGTTGCTTTGTATTAACTAATTAAACCATTTTTTAAAAAAGATTTTATGATGAACTTGATGGTCATTTTATTAAAAACAAAAACAATCCCATTTATAGCAGAATGGAGTTCAGTGGAGCACCAGTTTTTGCCTTGATTTTCTCGCCGATGTTTTCTGCATTGTGTTCTGACCGTCGAGTGACAATATTAGACTGATTTAATTGAAACATTTCATTTCAGTTTGCCTTTTTGTAGCTGAGCAATAAAACAAACAATCAACAAAATAAGGTTATGTTAAATTAGAAATGACAATATCTGTTTAAGGCATTTGCCCCAATCCTCCCCATCACTCTCATCTCTGATGGGATGGTGGGCCAAACCAAAGATTACAATGGGCCAACTTTGGCCCATGGGCCCTAGTTTGGGCATCTTTGTTTTAATCATTTTTTGATAGAGCAAATGAAAATCTCTTCTAACTGGGCTTCTCAAAAAGCATTTAGCCCTGTATAAATCTAAAATTTCATTCATAATGGTCTTAAAAATGTCTTAAAAAGAAACCTGCAGAAACCCTGTTGACACCCCTTCATATAACTGCTTAAATGTTTTTGTATTATCTCTGTTTGTTTTTCTCCGTTTTAGAAAAAAAGTAAAGAAGCCAGTAAAAGTAAAAAAGCCAGCAAAAGGAAAGCGCCGTTAAGAGCACCAGATATTCAGTTATTAATTACTCCCTTATGTCATTCCAAACCCCTGAGACCTTACTTTTCTTCAGTGTCAGTTCATGGCGTGTGTTGATGAGAGCTCTGTTGTGCACTGTATGCGTGTCGCACTGCTGACGTTTACCTCGGATTTGCCCACGCTTTGGTTAAATGAGAGGAAGTCGCGCAGGCCTCTGGGTTATACGTCAGCAGCGTGACCAAGTGCGACACGCATACAGTGCAGTACAGTTTTACTATTTTTGTTTATTATTATTATTTATTATTTTAGTTTTTTCCCCCTTTATGCATAAAAGAAGAACAGCTTCTAAATTACAGCTGTAGTTCCAAACCCCTGACACTTTTCTTCATCTTCGGAAAACAAATTAAAACATTTTAGATTAAATCCGAGAGCTCTCTGATCCTCTATCTATACAGAAATGTTTAAATTTCAGAGAGCTCTGTCGTGCACTGTACGCATGTCGCACTGCTGACGTTGACCTCGGATGTGCCCACGCTTTGAGGAAGTCGCGCAGGCCTCTGGGTTATACGTCAACAGCACGACCAAGCATACAGTGCACTGTGCTCTTATGCAGTTTGAGAGCTCTCAGATTTATGAACTAAACATGAATATGAACTAAGGACATGAGGTGAGTAATTAATGACAATAATGGTAATTAACGGTGCCTAAACTGCAGCTCTGCACAAGAAGTTTGGCCAAAGGAGAAATGGTCGTGCCCAACTGAGCCGGGTTTCTCTCGAGGTTTTTTTCCTTCACTTTTGTCAATCGGTGAAGTTTTGTTCCTCGCCACTGTCGCCACTGGCTTGCTTGGTTGGGACTTGTGGAGCTGTGCATCGATGGATTTGCTCTTCAGTGTTTGGACTTTCAGCAGTGAAAATTAAACCACACTGAACTGAACTAAACTGAGCTTCAACTTCGAAAACTGGACTGAAAACTGGCTGTCAGAGTTGTCTCCTCTAAAGTTTCATCAAAGATCTGCTCAACTATTTTTCTACTTTATAAATGAATTTGATGTTCTGTCATGAAAGAATAATTGTTTTATAATTGTTCATAATTGCTTTGTAATGAATTGCTTGTATATATTGCTGGCTAATAATGCAAATAAAATCATGTGAATCAAACTGAAGCTCTAATCATCATTTCTGTGAGTTTTTTCTAAATTCTTCCTTACACAATTAAAGAGATAGTTCTCCCTAAACTATTCACTCAAGTGGTTCCAAACCGAGCAGTTCTTTCTTCTGTTGAACACTAAAGAAGATGAAATCTGAAAATCTGTAACCATTTATGTCCATAGTAGGAAAACAAATGCAATGAAAGTTAATAGTTACAGGTTTCCAGCATTTTTCAAAATACCTTCTTTTGTGTGTAAGAGAAGAAAGAAACTGATAGTGATGGCTGAGTAAAACATGAGAGGATATTCATTATTGGGTGAAGGAATCTCTTTAACAAACCACTACACAGCAGAAATTCCCAGCAAACAATTTTCTGTTTAAAAGACGTCTAGCTAAACGTAGACAGCTTGACTAAGACAAGGCTAAACTTGGGCTGTCAGTAAAAATCTAATAGACATCTAAGAATAGCCCAAAACTAGACTAGTCAACAAAATAGACAGACTTTATATGTGTAATCATTCATTTTTGTTTATTTGATGACTAGCCTTGGCCTATTCTTAAACATCTATTAGATTTTCACTGACAGCCCAATTTTAGCCTTGTTTTAGACAAGACGACTATGTTTAAATGTCTATTAGACATCTAACAAACAAAACAAATCAAACATAAAATGCTTGCTGGGTTACTATGAGGCCACATTCATTCAGCTGGATATAGCAAGTAAGGTCGACAACAGCTGGAGGGACAGAAGAGAAAGCAGGCAGTAGTCTCATATACTTCGTTTACTGTGATTTAACACAAATTTGTGGCGTCTGATTAGCCACATGGAACCACAGAGAAGGTTGTACTATCAGACAATATGTTGTTTTATATTACAATATCATATACTAATGCAATAAATAGTGCACTGGGCTAATCTTTTTATTTAAACAGCATAGTTTCAAACTGGACATTGTTGAACTGTAGATTCAAACAGTACATTGGAGCAAAATAAAATCTCAAATCAAGTATAAATTTGTGAGATTGTGCACATTGTCAGATCTGTTGTTCATTTATATATCCCCCCCCCA
>CAIGQZ010001492.1:2516377-2532395 GCA_903798205.1 Danio tinwini | reverse complement strand
CCGGTACGGTCAAGATTGCAGACCACTCTTTGAGGCTCCAAATTGTTCAAACTTTAACAATCTCAGTTTAAAGCAACGGTTTAGAACTGAGTAACTGGACTGTGTTTGACAGCTTTCATGTATACATGCTCCAAGAGAAGTTCCTGAATACCTAAGGTCTACTTTTTAGATGCCAAGCAGATACATTGCATAGGTCAAACATTGGAAACACAAGCAGCTCTGGGTTCAGGCTTGTTAGATCTCAGCCTCATGATGATCTCAGTGTGATTTGTGTTCTGCTCAAAATTACTGCCATCACAAGTTCCTGTCTGTTCTTCGTTGTCCAGCAACATGAAGACAAAATCTATTAAAATAATAGAAAGAGAAACATTTGAAATCATTATTGAAAGAAACATAAGATACCAGTCAATTACATTAAATCATCTTTTAGAAGTAACCAAGAATAACTTTTAAATACATTTCTGTATTTAAATACCAATATTTTGGACAAATTTTTTAGGTGTTTATTAAGTAAGGAGCCTAAAAGTAAGGTAATAGTTGGGTTAAGGTATTAGGATTAGGGATGTAGAATAAGATCATACTTTAAAGGGCACCTATGGTGAAAAATCTACTTTTCAAGCAGTTTGGACAGACATATGTGTAGGCATAGTGTATAGACTGTCATATTGGGGTGACATATACACACTCAGTCCTTTTTTTTTTCAATTTAACAACATAAAAACGGTGGACCAATTGGAGATCGACCGCATTTTGAGATCGACCGCAACTTGACGTAGGAGTGCGGTCCCCCCGCCCACCAATATTGATTGACAGGTGCGCATTACCATATCCTCAGTATGTTGTTTTACGTCCGCCATTTTCAGCGTGTGAGTCAAAGCGACGTCACCAAAGAAACACCCTTGCTCTATTTTTAGATGTAAGGCTCATTGGGCTCAACATTCACCAAGTTATTGCTCTCCATGCCGCCAGTGTTTGTGAGTTTTGGTGAGTTTGCATACATACATGTGTACTTTTCATTGCGTCTTCCTTAAACTTCAGTGGTTTGCATTTCTCGCAGTCACAGAAACTCCCTGTCATCTTAACTAGGTGCAGCTGGAAAGTGCGAGCGCGTTGCCTCACGTGCGCGTCCCTCCATTGGAAATAACAAACGGTGTCACGGATGAAACTGAGTACCGGAAGGGAGGGGGTGGGTGTCGCGGATGAAAGTGAGGACTGGGGGGTTCGCTCACTATTCTGCCGCCTAGGTCTCTATGGACGCGCTGGCCCTGCTCAGGACACTGTTCATATTTCTGCCGCGCCACAGAGCGTTATATGAATAGTTTAATTTTAAATAACATGCGAATGTTGTGTCGGTGTGTCGTGTCGTGGCTCTGAGCGGCGCATCCAGTGTATGACGCCCTTTAGTTATAGCCTCAAGCAGGTCGTACACTAGAAGCGCCGCTCGGCGACAAGCAGCATCGCGCCACGCAGCGGCATGCATTTCTGAATTCTAAACATAAGTTTCAATCAGGTGACACACACCGGCGCCGCAAGTGTGCAATACTTTCAACTGTCATGTGCGCGCCGCATCGCATCCGGTGTGTGATGCCCTTCAGTCAAAGTTAATTCAGTGTGCTTGGTTATTAGTCTCGGTGTAGGCTACAAGCTCGGAGCTTTAAACTAGCACACAGTTGGCTGTAAAACTATACAAAGACACAAATGATTTTGTACTTTCTGATTGGTCTGTGTACGAGTTGTACATTTACGGCTGAATGCTGGTCCTCTCACTCATGTTGCTGCTCTCAGTCTGCCTGTCTGTAGCCATACACAAAGCAGGGGAGCTCTTGGCTCCGCCCCCTTGTTAAGTTGGGCGGGAAGTTGAAACTAATTTTCATGTGAAGCAACACGCCCCTAAAACAGCGACCTGTGTACACGCCCCCAAAATGACACTTTTTAACACATCATAATAAAAAAAATCTGAATTGTGTTTTGAACTGAACCTAAACTGGCGCACTCAGAAGAACCATAATATTAATATAACATCTTTAAAAAGGGGTAAAATAGGTGCCCTTTAAAGGTGCAGTATGTAAATTTGACACCCAGTGGTTAAACAAGGTATTGCACTTCTGGATCAAAACAAAACACCTCGAATTGATATATTAGAAACGGCTTCTATTTCTCACAGGTGAACAACAGAAAGCTATGACAATGATCACCTCAGGTAACCCTCATGTGCTTTATTCAGTGTTAAATGCTAACAATGTGAGTTTGAATGCCATTTTACATGACATATAGGCTACTAAAAGCAGCAGGAGATAGTTCACCTCGGATCTTGAAAATAAAACAATCCATTTAAAATTGAACATTAGAACTAAACACATATCAGTGGTTCAGCATGTAGCCTATACATTTAATAATGTTAAAGAGGGTTAATATGTATTAATAGATTATAAACCATTTCCTGGATGAGTGCATATTCTGTGCTTCTGTCTGGTGCAAACAGCCAGATTGCTTATCACTGCGTATCTCCTCACGAAGTGTGTTGTTAGGACACAGGGTTACAACATAACCTGCTCACCTAAGGTTTACGTTCGTAAAATATTTATATCATTTGCTAATTAATAACCACCTCATGTGGAACTGAATCTGCATCTTATTTCTATGAGCTTTTCAGAATGAATAAATAAAATATGTGGTTTTCTACCAAGGCAACTCTGGGTGGTGAAATACAATTGGCTAAACTGGCACTGGCCAGGTTAAAATGACTAAAACAAAGAGCATTCCGGCACAGAAAAGACATTTTCAAAGCAGAATATCTGACTTCAGCATTGTTTTTCAGATAAACAAGAATGTTCACTTATAACATGGTTCCTAAATATCTGCAAACATATTATGGTAATTTTATGCTTTAGAAGAGTCAAATACTTACATACAGCACCTTTAAAAGTACTTAAACTAAAGTGTAACAAAATTGTAATTAATACCTACAGACTCAAATTCATAAAATGCCACAAATGAAACATTTAAAAGTGTTTGGGATGTTATTAGACTGAATTAATATTTTTATGAAAACACACACACAAAAGAAAATCTCAAAATTAACAGGTCCATGATCTCTGTTTTCATAAGTTTTCATAAACATTTATTTTCTGCTCAAAATATGGCATCTTGCTTTATCTCCAAAATATAATAATTGCACTAAGACATGCAAAATCCTCAGTCATTTGGCAATCTGTCGGTCTGACCTCACAGATGCTTCAGAGCAAATTAAAACCTGTTTCAAGTCTTGTTAAATGTCTTCAGATTGGAGAGAGCCTAAGAATCAGTTGTGGGTTTAGCCGCATCTACAAACATCACTTTCTCATGACAATCTGCATTGTCTTGGAGGATTAGACATTAATAATCCCAAAATGAGGATGAAAAAGTCTTATTTCAGCTGTGGGATTGAGAGCAAGTGTCATCCTGATTGCAGTTTTATATGTGAGTGACAAGACAAAAAGAGCAGTCATTAAAACCCAGGAGATTTGACAAAATATATACTCTGCTATTGAAAAAATTAAGAGACAGCTTGACAATTCTCAGAATTTAGGACTTATATGTTAGAGGAAAATGCCATTTTGTTTAATTAAATGTTTTATACTGTAAACTACTGAGATTTCCTCCAAATGTAAAAATTAACGCTGTTCATTTAAAGCATTTTAAAAAATATAAATAACAAAAAGCTGCCATGTTTTCAGACATTTTATATTCATATTTTACAAATGTTTTAACTTGAGTTAAGAAATCAATATTTGATGAAATAAGCCAGATTTTCAATCACAAGAAATTAAAACATTTGCTATTCTGACTAATTATCATTTTCTGAAAAAAATTAATGCTCTAATTGATGGTAATGTTATTTAGAAATTGGAAGGAAAGTTCTTTATAAAACCAAAGAAATGTTAACATTTTATTCAAACACACAAACAGGATTTTCAATAGAATTCTTCATTGTTTTCCATTGTATGTAAAATACTTCACTGCCACCTGCTGGATAAAGGACAAAGCAATATGTTTTAATCTTGAGTCTTTCTGACACAATGTAGGCAGGCCCAGATTAAGAATTCAGAGGCCCCTGGGCACAATGTCTTGTAGGGCCCCCTACAAGGCCGCACCCCTATAGTTGAATAAAAATTTAAGATTAATATAATATTTTTTTAAAAATAAAGTTAATCTATAATGTTTTGCCCACATTTTTAAATAAATTACATAGTACATATATTTATAGTCAACAAAGATTGACCTGATTTTAAAAGCATTTAAAGCACACTTTGATAAAAAAAATGCTAATATAACTAGTGAAAATTAATGATTTTTAATATTCTTGTTCAAGTTCACTGAAGCAGTACTAAAAATGCATATTTAAGGGTATTTTTAATGTATAACTTCTGCAAAGTTATAATGCATATGATTTGGATATAACACCTCTCCAATCCAGTTCTTTGAATCTGAGTCCTCCATAATACACACACTGATTAATGATTCCTACTGTCCCTCTCGTGATGAAGAAGAGTAGGCAAAAAGCACTTGATTATAAAGCTGAAAGTATCCGAAATCACACACACTGTACCAGTTCTCTCCTGTCTCTCTCCTCTTCAGGGGCTTTTTCTGTCTCTTTCTCTGTCTCTCTCTCCATGAGGTGGGAGAATATGGGTAAAGCAGGACGACTAACATTGTAAATACAGATTAATTATATTAAGATGTCGCTAACATTTAACACCAGGTGGAAAATAACTGTTTATAGAATATTTATTATTATTATTAAATACCTTGTGACTCATTTTATATATGTTATTTAACAAAAACATTTTCTTTTTATTGAAAATAAATATATTTCCAATCTGATATGTTAAGGGGGGGAATTGTGTTCATCAGATGCTGGATCAAACCGGGTTCATGATCGGTCGCCTCAAAACATGTTACCATGCTCTTTACGAGCTACACCACACCCACCTGCTGTCTACTGCGCTCTTTAGTTATGTTGTCTCTGTTGATCAAACGCCGCTGGCGGGAAACACTCAACTAGCTTATTCCAATGAGGTGCGCTATTTGCACTTAGCCTAAATAGATACTCCAAAATCAGCATCACCCCCCCCCCCCTCGCAGGGGCCCCAAGTGCGCACAGGCCCCTGGGCATAAACATGCCCATTGTTTAATCCGGCCCTGAATGTAGGCAAAGACTTTTGCAAAACCTGTATGATGTGAATTTAGATTAGCCTCTCAGAAATAAATTTTATTTGAATTATATTTTTTAAAAATTCCTAACATTCTGAAATATATATAAAAAAACATTTTTCATTAAATAAATTAACTTTTGTGATCATAAAAGACTTCTTATAAACGTTTTTTTAACATTATATTACCAATGCAATACTCCTAATGCACTTGCTAAATATTTATACAATTTATGTTATTTTATTTATTTAATAATTAAAGAACATATTGGTAATATTTTATAATAATGCCCATAAGCTAATGTTAGTTAATGTATTCACTAACATAACATACAAAGCAGAGGAGAGAATCCCAGACTTCCCATTACCCAGACACTTCCTTCAGCTCCTCCTGGAGATCCCGAGGCATTCCCAGGCAAGTCAAGAGACATAGTCCCTCCAGCTTGTCCTGGGTCTTTAACCAGGTGGGACAAGCCTGGAACAGGAGGCAGGCAACTGAATCAGTTGCCCGAGCCACCTCAGCTGGCTTCTCTCGATGTGGAGAAGCAGCGGCTCTACTCCAAGCTCCTCCCGGGTGACAGAGAGGGCAAGCTTCTTTTATAAAGCTTCTCTGAGATGATCTTTCATTTTTGTATTGAATTCAATACAAAAAAAAATGAAAGACCATCTCAGAGTAGCTTTAAAAAATATACAGCTTATGTAATAAAATAAAATACAGACACAGAATTGCTGCAGTACAGGCTTTATTTGCAAAAAGACATTACTGCAAGATATACAAACGGAAAAAGCACTGGAATTATAATACTGTAAAAAAAACAAAGCCAACTTCTGCATTTGGCCACATGTTCTCATCCACATCACACCTGATATCTTCTCTAGGCATAGGAAGAATTCTCTTGTTCCTTTTCCACACAAGATCGGCCCAAAGAGTCCTCTTTTAGAACATTTGATCATGTGATTGGAAATTGGTGAGTGTGGTTTCTAGATGGGAATCTGCTGTGATTTATGTATTTACATTACTGCAGGCTGTTTCTCACTGGCAATGGAATAAAATACAGGGAATATAAATGTGCTTTAATTCACAATATGAACAGCTGTTCACTTTGACTTTAGCCTACATAAGTTCTGTTTAGCAGTGTGAAAGCATTTGTAAATTTAACTGTAAAATGACATTGTTTTGGTCTTGGTTGAGCTTGTGTGTGAAAGATGTTGAAGCATTTGAAATTGGTGTTAACTGGATGATTTTGTATCAAAGCAAGAATAAATGTGTAAATTGTATAGCCTACAAAGACGGATGTTGTGCTAACTGTGGTAAGAGTTTAGGATACTTGTTAAATGTATTGAAAAAAACTGTCATTGCCATTGTAAAAAACTGTAACTTGGCTGAGACTTGGCCCGGATATGGTCCATGTTTGGCCCTTATATGGAAGCCAGACTTGGTCCTATGATGTACTGTAATTCACTGCAGCATGTGGATCAAGCAAAAGCTGATTGTGTGGGCCAGAAAAATTTTCCTATGTGGGTGTTTATGTTCGTTCAAAGACTCAGATAAGCAAAAGACTTTCTATAAAATTAACCAGTTCTGCTCTCAATTTACAACGTGTTTAATGAACTGGTTTGTTCCTTATGCCGTATCAGTTCTTCATTAAATATGGAAGACAATGTCACATGTAAGAGGAAGAGAAAGCATGAAAGGAGGAAAGCTTGGTAAAGACGTTTTTTGATATTGAAATGTATACATCACCAGAGAGCTGAATGAATAAGCTTTACGTTGTTGGTTTGTTAGGATATGGCAATATTTAGCTATCAGTACTACAGAATTGCATACTCACTGTATCCCATGTCTGAAACTCGTGTGTTATCCTGTAACATTTACAGTAAGATGTATTTAGATTGATCTACATTGGATTAAAGTGAGAATGCAGAGGTGTTTTATTCAGAGTAACAAGAGAAATATAAACTTGGGTTTGGCCAATAATGTGATGTGTTACAGAGAAACTCAGTCAAATAATCAAGTATTTAGACTGTTATGATTTTCGGGGTAAAATGCATTCCTGGCATGGATGAATATGGTATGGTATTTTCATTAGTATGGAGTGCTGGTCCTGTGCTCACTGTTTGGTGAATACAGTATGTTTGTGTACTTTATAGTGATATCTTTGATATAGTGATATCTCTAAACAAATCAAACCCAGAACATATCATTATTAGTAAATTAGAAATGTTAAAAGTGTTTAAGATTGAAAACAGCAGTGTGTAAATGAAGCAAACAGATTTATCTTGAATGAAGCATGTGTGTTCCGTACTGTGTTAAAATAGTTTTGTTATTGTAAAGTTTTGAATGAAGTGTTTTATTTTGCAAACGATCTGCTGTTTGTGTGTGTAGATGTGTAAGTTGTGTGTAGTGTTTTGACAAAATGAGCATTCATTTCAAAATTGTGCCTAAGCAATCGTAAAAAAAAAAATTCTTCATTTTGCAGGTTGTATGTGCTGTTTTTGGATTTGTGTGTACAATTTTGAAAAAAAAGAGAAAGTTTTGAAAATGTAAGCAGTTAAAAAAACAAAATAATTACTATAATAATACATCTAATAACTAAATAGTTTGGTTTCAATATTGCTATCATGTTTACCACAAATTGTTCTCTCTGCCCATTACACTAAACCTTAAAATGCACATATAGGAGATAAAGAAAGAAATGATAACTGTGCATGTATGCTATGTCCAAAAATATCTGTTATGGCAAAGGTGTTTGCAATTTGAGACTAATGTGTGCTTTTAGGCCTGTCACGATATCTATTTTTTTTTCTTGTACGATATATTGCTCCATAATATATTGCACTAAACGATATTATTGTCATTTTAAGACCATTTTATGCCACCTATTATATAATTCCAGAATAACAATATAATATAATCACAATGCAAGTACACATCAAGCCTTTTATTTAGGCATTTGAGTCAGAATTTAAAAATGCATATCCTAAATAAATAATAATAAATGTTAACAAAAAAGTGCAAGGTAAAAAGTAACAGAGGCTCTGATATCTGGCACCAGATCTATTTTCAGTTGTCAGACACCCACATGAAAATATACTAGAGTAATTTATAGTAAATACTATAGTGTTTTTTAACCATACTGACAATGACAGCTCCAATAGAGAGAGCGAGAGGCTGAACAATCGGTTAAAATGCTGTTAGAATTGTTTTTTTGTTTCGTTTTTTTATGTATGGGCGATATATATTGCATCCCCAAAAATGACTGAGGTCATGTCCATGTGTTGTGCGATTAGTCGATAGCCTATATGTGACAGGCCTATGTGCTTTATAATAATATTATGAATGCAATGCTTCATTTTGCAAGAGATGTGAGGCATTTTGCAGTTTATGTGTGGTGTTCTTGAATTTATGTGTGCAGTTTTTTTTTTAAAGAGACCCAAGTTTTAAAAATATGTGTAAGCATTTGGGGGAAAAAAACTCTTAATTTGCACACCGGCAATGCAAACTCGCACACGTGAGGCATCGGAGAGTCATTCTAAAATAAAATGTATTAAAAATAGAACCAAAGAAATGTTAACATTTTAATCAGACACATAAACTGAGGCTTTTCAAGTGGTCTCTTTATTCTTTTCCACAGTAAAAATGCTTCACTGCCACCTGCTGGTGGAAGAACACAGCAACACAAATTTGCCAAAAGCAAAACCATAATCTTCAGTCATTCAGTGAAAATCTACACTTTGTTTTGTTCGATACTAAAATGTAATCTGCATTATATAAAAATAATAATTAAATCATGAAAACGTTTTCTATTAATCAAGTTAGTTAAAGAAATATACATTATAAAGCTCTTATGATTGGTTTATAACGCAGGTGTTAAATCCAGTTCCTGCACAGTTTAGCTTTAGCCCTGAATAAACACACCTGATCAAACTAATTGAATCCTTCAGGCTGGTTTGAAACCTGAAGGTAAGTGTGTTGAAGCAGGGTTTGAACTAAACTGCAGAGCTGCGGCCATCCATGAACTGTATTTGACACCTGTGGTTTATCACATTTAATAAAACAACAGAGAAATGTTTTTATTCTTCAGTCATTTAGAGAGAATCTGCATTTTGATTAGTTCGATATTAAAATGTAAACTGCATTATATTAAAAATATTCTAAAGCCAAGAATACTCGCTTTCTATTAATCAAGTTAGTTGACGAAATGTACGTCATAAAGCTCTTATGGTTGGTTTATAACATTTAGTAAAAGTTACATTTGGACATTCGTTCACATTATAGCACTTCAGTGGTGATGTCTTGAGTTTTCTGAATATTTTCATTTGCCATCTTCACCACAGATCTTCAGCAGAGTTTTACGGAAATCTCCAGATGTTTCAGACTAAAAATAAAAATAATAAAGACAAAAATAATAGTGAGTTTAAAATATTTAAATGTTGTTTTTGCTGAAAGAGTATATCAAACTCTTTTATAAAAACAAAACTATAATATAGCATAATATAAATATAGTCATAAATATAAAATAGCAATATTGCAAAAAAGGACAATTTCAAAAGGATTGTTTTCTTTTATTTATTTTGTGATTCAAAGCAGAATTTTTATTTTAATTGTGATTTTGTTTCTGTGATTCAAAGCTGGATTTTAGCAATTAAAAAAATAATATTGTATCATATATTGCTATAGATTTATTTAGGATTATTTGAAGAATAGAAGCCTGGACTAATAGCCCTAAAAACGTAGATTTGCTTCACAGAAAAACATTTAATTTTAAATATATTAAAAATACAAAAATATATATTTATTTTAAAATATATACAAAAAAAATCCACATTATTAATGGAAAAACAAATCAAGCTTTTGTGAGCACAAGAGACTTTCAAAAATGTTTTTAACATTGTGTCATCAATGCAATCCTTATAATGAACTTGACTAAATATTTAAACCTGTATGTTATTTAATTTATTTATTAATAAAAAAACATATAGGAAATACTTTACAATAATGTCCATTAGTTTATGTATTTACTAACATAAAAAAGCATGAATGTTGATTTTAATAATGCATTAGCAAATGTTGATCAATGATTAATAAATACTGGAACAAGTACTGTTTATTATTAGATCATGTTAAAGTAAATACATTACCTAACATTAACTAATAGAACCTTATCGTAAAGTGTGACCCATATATTTGTAAAAGCAACTTGATTGACCTCAACCACAGTGCAGCTAGAGGTCAAAAACAACCTCACTGGGAAAGTCAAATAAAAAGCAGAAAGGAAACAAAGACAGAAACTTGCTGATGCTTTAATGCAGGAGATTTGTGATTTCAATGAGGATGTCAGGACACAATACGAGGTGTTTGATGGGGTTAAAGAGAGTCAAACACTCTGAAAAATTAAGCTGCAGTTCAATATTAAACTCACATGAGCTTTGCTATTTGATTTCATACTGGAATGAATTTGGCTTTTGGATGTTTTCATCAGTCAGCTGAACTAACTAATTCAATTTATGAAGCTCTTCAGGAAGCATCAGCCACTGCTGCATTCAAGAGATTTTACTTTACATCTACAGAAGTCGTACTATTGACATCATCCATTTACATTAGGTTGAAAACAACGAACTTGCTAAGCAGTTTCATATTTAATTCTTTCTTTTTTCACTTCTCTACAAAACAGGATGTTGGAGGCATTTGTGATGAAGCAGTTAGAATACCTCTAAAAAATAATCCTGTATGGGTTAAATACACCTAAACATTATAATACAATAATATCACACACGCATGGGTGCCTATTCCTCTCCAGTGCATGACAGAAACTACAAATGTAATCTTATTCACAAGTGTACAACAAACAAGACGTTAATGTTCAGCAAGTTACATTTTACACACAATAACATCTGTTTTTTTATCTGTTTTGATAATAGCCATTCCAAACAAAGCTGGAACAGAATATTTGTACATTTGAAATGTTTTGTTCCTGAATGAATCAGTTTTTGAACAAATCAAGTAAATCAATGATTCATTAAAGTTATTTCACCAAAAACTGAATATTCAGTCAGCATTTACTCGCTTTACTTGTTCTAAACTTGAACACAAAAGAAGCTATTTGGAAAAATGCTGAAGACCATTATTCATAGCATTTGCTTTTCCTGTGCAAAATTTGTGAATTGCAAGGTCCCGGAACAGATTGGGGTAACGGATCCGGCATGATACCCGACAGTGTAGAGGTGTCGCGCACAAAAGTGGATAGCGTCATAGTTTATGACGGGGCGTTGGATGGCAGAGGGGTGTCGCGGACGAAGGTGTAGAGCGGGGAAGGGGGTTGCCTCGGACGAAAGTCAAGAGGGTTGGGGAGTAGCGGAAGAAAGTGAAAATGAACAGCAGACGGGGGAGGAGGGCAGTTGATGAGAGGGATCGGTAAAATGAGGTGCCAGATCAGATTTCAGAGGTTCCAGATCCAGCACAAATTAAGCCCTGCTTTTCCTACTATGGAAGTCAATGGTTACCACTTTATCTAACATTCTTCAAAATACCGTCTTTTGTGTTCAACAGAAAACAGAAACTCAAAAAAGTTAAGGGTGAGTAAATGATAAGTATTTTTTCATTTATGGGTAAACTATACCTTCAATAAAAATTATAGTTTTTCTTAATTTCTAAATGAATCAGTCATTTTGAACAAATCGTTTGAATCAGTCAGTAAGACAGAGATTTGCTGCCACCTGCTGGCGATTTTAATCTCATGCTCATTTATTATTATATTTAGTGATATTTATTATTCATGACAGATCTAAAACAGAAATGGCACCACCACAAAACTTTAAACAATTACTTAATATTTTTGTTCTGTTTCCTGTGTTTTTTGACCAGATTTATGCTGCGGTCACACTAGAGTTTGTGTGTGCGAAATTCTGTTGTATGACGCTGCGAAAGGGGCGGGATTAAACAAGATGATTAGACATAAAAAAGCGAGCGATTGGTACATATTTTAAATTTCTGTCCAGAAAAGGTCATGTTTTGATCTTCGATTGGTCGTGCGCAATCATGTGATGCTATTTCGCAGGTCAGAGTTCACCAAACTTCAACTTTCCAACGCAGCGAACTGTGAAACTTGTTGCACGAGCTTGCGTTTCCGGTCTGACACATTCGCGGGGTTATAAATGGAAGTCTATGGGGAGAAAAGTGCAGTGTGACCACAGCTTTATGGCTTGTTTTATCAACAGTTGACAAACAAATAAACAGGCAATTAAAATATAATGATAACCAATAAAATGACCCCCTCCCTTGTGATTTTGTTCGCTAACAAACCTCACTTTACCTATAAGTCAGGGATTAAAGGAAATGCTGAGCTCCCTACAAATATGATACACAAAATATGATGATATCCTCATGACTGAAAGGCAGGAAGAACCAAGAAAAGACTTTTGAGATCATGTAATGCTTCTTACCTCAATGGCGGAGTACAAAGAGCAGCCAAATAGCTTCTTGTATTCTGCCTTGATGTCTTGCAGATCGTGCTCTGATCGGCTCACTATGATTCTGGTTAAGGTTGATTCAGTGGTACCAGTGCCCTGAAAAGACTATACGTGAGTCTACTTGAGGAGTTTACTTGGTATAGAGTCATCATGTTTCATTGAGTCAAAATCATGTTTTATACAGTTTGAATTATTTCACTGTATGTAATAACTACTGGTTAAAAGTTCTAATGTTTCTCTTATTCTTATCATTTAATTGACCATAAACACAAGAAAACAATAGACATTTCTGTGACAATTACAATTAACGGTTTTCTGTTGAATTATATTTAGAAATGTAATTTATTCTTGTGATTCAAAAGCTTTCAGCAGCTGTTTATCTAATGTTTAGCATCACAAGATCCTTCGATTATCATCCTAATATGCCGATCTGATGCTTAAGACACATTGTTATTATAATTATTACCAATGTAGAAAAAAATGGACCTGCTTTATATACTGTATGTGGAAGCATTTTTTTCTTTAGGATTCAGGATTCATTTTTTAGGGATAAGTATAACAGCAAGTCCTATGCACTATTGCTGAATAAAAGTGTTAATTTAGTTTTTTTTTTTACCTCTAATTTATTGAAAGATAGTGTAACCACAAAAAAGTCTACTTACAGCAAAAAAAAAAAAAAAAAAAAAACATGCTTTAAATCCAATAAAATAATATAGCTTTCTTTTAAATGACAATATTAGATTTTTCCTGTACTTCAGTGAATGCAATAAGTGAACATTCAGTCTTCAGAGACTTCTAGACATTAGAGACATCTTAATGACTACAAACTGAGGTTAATTTAGTAAATCAAAAACAAATATGAAGACTAAAACTACTGGTCAAAAATAATGTCAACTGCAAAAATAAAAAATTCACAATAAATGAAAAACGACAACTAAATGAAACTTAACAGCAGTTACTGAAATATATTGGTGTAACAGATCACAGATCTCACGATTCGGATCACATTATGGTTTTTAAGTCACTGATCGGACCATTTTCGGATCAGCCAAAAAGGGGAGGAGACAAATGTCATTTGCTTTCCATTTATTACAAAAACGGTACTGTAAGACACATTTGGTTTTAACTAACAGAACTGAGAACCTGTCATTTTATTAAAAATAAAATGAAGAAATAATCAGCTAAATAAAAATAAATTGTAAAATATTCAGTACTGTGAAAAATGTACTGTTCCTACTACTGATGACGCTACATGTAGAAATCTAACATTATAATTTGTTTGACCCATATTTATTTTTAGTCTCATTTTCAATAAATTATTGAGTTATTCACTTATAAAACTTCATGTTTCATTGTTAAATGTATCATTTTTGAAGAATTATTCAGTGGCATATTTTTGATGGCTGGTTGTCGCCACCTATTGGTTAAATAATGTAATCGCCGCCTACAACTTTCATTTTTGAGTGTCGAGGTAAATGCATATGACGGTGATTGTAATCTTTACTTAAACATCAGTGGTTATATCTAAACTATAAACCGTTATCCCAGTATTTCTTTGTTATTTGACTGTTTGTAACTTCATAACTAACTCAAAGATTTGAATGCAGCAATTCGAAAGATTAATAAACATACGCAAATCACCATCATTTAAAATTTGTTGCGTGGGTGTTGAGATCCTGGTCTTTTAATGATTAATCGTGCAGCTTACACTGAATGCATTGATGCAGGCTAAACAAGTAGTGACAGAAAACACCTTTAATGAAACCCACCACATCCTAAATAACCTACCACATCTTCCGTCATCATTATATTTTACAGGAAAGCTTAAATGCTTTCATACATGTGATTTGAATGACGCGAAAGGCGATCTCTCTGTGATCGTTACAAATTTTGGATTAATCTACAAGTAAAAAATGTATTAATCCGCGGGTCACATGTGTTCTGAAACGTGGGTTGTGATCCTTACGAATCACGGATAAACCGTGATCTGTTACACCCCTACTGAAAGACTAAGTGAAATAAAATAATATTTTGCAATCTCAAACATTATACCCGTTCTCATTCTGTAGAGGAATTTAGGGAACACCTGTAGATGGCGCCAAATTACAGACAAATTCATTAGTCAAACATTAATATTTTCTATTTAAACGTTAAATCTTTTCTTCATTGGCCAAAAAATGTAAAATATGCATGTTTAACAGTACATTATCAGCAATAAGTTATACGTTTGTCTGAATCCTTCATGACCATTTTGAGGGATGTAAACAAAAATAATGGTCCCAACGTATTTCCTGTTTTACATTTTTAATTTCTATAGCTTCTGAGAATCCAAAAAGAGCCACATATTGATAATGTTGGGACAGCTGTTTTAACATTGAGTTATGATTGAATTGCCTCTTGTTACAGTTATGAAATTGTTTGATAACAAGCAGAAAATGGCCAATAACATCAACACATTGTATGGCAAATTCAAAAATCAAATCAAAATAAAGTACAGAAAAACTAACCTTCATGCTTTTATGCAGACGCTCTGCAAGGTATGCTGGGACGCTCTTCACACATTTTACTAAAAACAACAACAAAATAAAAAAACATGAACAATATATAGAGTAATTATATGACATATACAAATCTAAATAAACATTTTAAAACTAATATACATTTCCATATTATATAAAGAGCAGTAATAATCTCTTAAAGGCACAGTTCACCTACAAATGAACATTCTGTCATCATTTACTCATCTAAACCTGTTTGTGTTTCTTCCTTCTGTTGATTACTAATTATATTTTGTTGGATCTTGGATACTAGGGATGTCCTGATCAGTCTAAGTCATTTGATTTTGAGTATCTACCAATACCGAAACCCGATCCGATACTTCTATAATACATAAATAAAAGAATAAAAAAAACGAAGAAACAGATCCAGGATGTTCCTTATTTTTTATTTAATTCACCTTATTTTAACATTTAACAACTCTGTTAACAAACAGAGCATTTCTGTGTGGTAGCTTGAACAATCAAATAATAAATAATATAAATTCTGCACTTTTGGACTTTAGTGCAACCGTAAATCTAAAATATTTCACTTAAAATATCCACAAGCAATCCCAAGTTTACATATCTCACAGTTTGCTATGGCAATGCTGTTGTCATCAACTTTATAATACCTTCAAGACTGCAGACATACTCGCGATTTCCGCTTTATGCTGCTTCTGTGTTCTACTTTGCTGGTATTTAACCAATAGCTTCTCTGCAACAAAGTGATGTCATGCTGCACACATTGCTGTTTCTGTATGAGAGTCTAACTTGGAGCCACCGCATAACTATAGTTATGTGTTAAAAAAAAAAAAATAA
>CAIGQZ010001492.1:2484777-2515977 GCA_903798205.1 Danio tinwini | reverse complement strand
TACACATACAAAAATAAACAATATTACAGAAGTCAATAAATACCATCAGATGTCAAAAATCTAAATGACTTCTGAGTTCCACAGAAGAAAGAAACTTGAACATATGAAGTATGACAGAAGTTTCATTTCTGGCTGAAATATAACAAAAAGAGCTTGATAACATCACCTATAGCCACCAGAATATCCTCCAGACGTCCAGACATCTCTCGTTCAATGCTTTCCTGAAGGGTTCTTCCGCTCAGACTCTTATACTCCACCAGAGCTAAGAGAGAAAAACAGCAAAACACATTTCACACTGTTAAAAGTAATGTAAATCTGCATGATGCCAGTGATTTTTCAAACTTTTTATGTCAGATATGGTTTTAAAATGATTGTAAAATATAAAATACTTTGTCTGAGCTGAGCAACGCTCCTGTGGCAGAGGATGTCGATGAACTTGCTCTCATCGGTTCCCCACTTTTTCTCTCCTGCCTCATACAAGATCTGCACAGTGGAAAAAAATAGTGTGTTGAGATTGCAGAAAAAAGCTGCAATGTTAACAAGAATTATATTCCATTTTGCCTTTTTTTTTTGATAAGGATAAAGAATATTTTGCCTTCAATTGTTTAGGCCTGTCATGGATAAATGAATATGATGCTAAAAACACAAATAGGTGACAGCAAGTCCCCGAATTATGAGCAATTCACTTAATAATTCAATTAAATGATTCATTCAAAAAAGACTGATTCATTTGGAAACTAATGCAGAGTTTACACTGCACAATTTTAGCTCTGATTTTCACTTCCCGACTGGTTTTGTGAAATCATTGAGAAAAATGCCAGAAATCAGAGGCAAATCAGTGCCTGTTCATGCAAGCAACAGTCACACAGTTTGATATATTAAAGACCAGATCTAAGAGAATCATCAATATTTTGCCAATGCCCGTGAAATATTTAACATTCTAAATATCTGGACCTTATAGCGATTTAACACATAGGTGATGACCTACAGCCAATGAGAGTTAAAGACCACAATCTCAAAATATAAGCTTATTAATAACATTAAACAGAAACTTTTGCTTCACCAGAAGAAAAAAAAATTCTCTCTTTGCAAAAAACAAATTTATTCAGTAAGGAAAAAAACTGCAAAGTTGCTCTGAGACCCACAAATGTTCTGCTTTGACTGTTTGAAATTGTTTTGGTTGATGAAAAACACAATATTGTGCCTAAATTGTGAATAAATACTTATTGAACTGTTGTATAAAATCAATATCATGTTTGTGACTATGCTGATATTTGAGAAAATTGCACTTTTATGTGATAATACATCATAACTTCACTTAAAACACACTGTTTTTTTCTCATGTATGACTGTGTAACAAACACAATTCCCATAAATGAAAATTGTCATAGTTGTCTTCCTCTCTTGTGTAGATTGAAACCTGCATGACTTGCCCTTTTTCTAGGGAACATCATTTAAAAAATTAAAGTAACCAGATAGTTTCAGTTCCCATATATTGTCTGGAAAAAAACAATAGAAGTAAAAATGAATCCAAAAGTGTCTTTCACATTTTACAGAAGCAAATAAAGTCATACAGGTTTGGAAGAACAGGAATTATGAAAAGTATTATGAGTAAATTATGATACAATCTAAACGATTCCTTTTAAAACAGAGGCATAGATTAGCAGAAGTTATTTTCCATTCAATATGTTTAACTGAATTTGGCTGAAAAATCATGATACTTAACCTTGGCATCTGCTTTAGCCTTTGCCACGTCCACATTTGTACTTTCATCCCTCTTGCCCTTTTAGACAGAAACAAAACCAAATAGTAAGCAACCCAGCTGCATAACACATTTGAATGAATTTGAATGCAATGCAGGACTAAATAAAACAATTAGACTGAACCTCAGCCAGGTTCAACAAGGTCTTTTCAAAGTCCCCGGACACCTCAGATTTCAGATCTTCAATTAGATTTCTTCCGGTTTCTTGAAAATAGAAATTTGAATGAGATCAAAAGTCAAAATTCTGTTTAAATGTAAAAAAAAGAGAGAGAAGAAAAACCCAACCAGCTAAATATGCGTCCCGCATGGCCTTGATTTGATAGTTGGAGCGGGAGGCCAGCAGCTCTATCAACAAGCTCTCATTTGTCCCTGCACCCTGTAATCAAACTTAGCAACTCAGGTTTAATCCATATAGACATTTAGGGTGTGTTCACACTTGGCAGGTTTGGTTTCATTAAAACAAACTCTGGTGCGATTTCTCTGGTTGTTACTAGATTGTGTGAATGGTGCCATCCGAATGTGTACGAAACAAGCAGAACGAGATTGTTTGAATAGATGACTTTTGGATAGTTTTCAAATGCTGGTGCAGTTCAATTAACATTTCAATGCCAAAACATGGACCAAATAGATCTAAATAAAGCAAAAACAAAAAACAATGTCTTAAAATGTGACCATAAAAATGATAGATTGCTCAACCATATGTTTTTTTCAAAATGTGGCACATTACACTTCGATACGGTGATCAGAAATGTGTCTTCATGTCAATGTTTTGACACAAATACTTCGAAATTCTTTATGATGTTTTATGAACAAATTTTGGAGGAGCACGCGCAGATGTTTTGACAAGGCTATTTAATTATTGACAATCCTTCTATTATCCAATCATTGTAATACCAAACCCTTATAGGTTGTTTTTACATGACGTCATTAATTTCAGATGGAGGGCAGTGAGTGATTCTTCTACATAGGAATCGCTAGCAGAACATAAAAATGTTTCTGTTTTATGTTGTTTAGAATTGTTTAAATTGGCCAAAATAAGAAATGCTGAAGAGCTTTTATGGACTTAAATAATAGCGGGGAAAGTTAAAAAAACTGGCTGAAAAACAAAAGAAAAGGCAGCATGTAATAAATATTTTTTCAATAAATCCATCTGTACAAACTTTTTTGGAACGTGATAATTCGTTTGACAGCACCAATAAATATTATATACAAGCCTAACTGTGTGTGTAAATATGTTAATGTGTTATATAAAAATCAGATACAAACACAGCCACACTTGTACAAAATCCAGGAGAATATAAATAATGTACCCTGCCATGTAATCGCTGTAATGAAATCTCCATCTTGTTTTGCAATAATCCATGTCTTTACTGACGTTTTGCCGGAATAAACAACCGTAACGTGAACATCGAGACAGGCAGCAGCGATGAATGTTTGTTAATGTTAAGTTCATTAACAGAACAACTGCAAAAATGCAAGCCTCGTGACATGACTAGACAGTTATTATTGTGGAGCACTTTCCCCCCTTACAACAATATAAAAAAATAACGTAGACCATACATCCGTTTCATCTGTTATTTCGTGATGTCTGGAAGATATCCGCAAGGGAGAAAACAACTGTAGTTATTTAGAATAAACAAAAGTAAAGTATAATGTGTACAACTCTTTATTAATGTATGCTACAGAAATAGTAAACTGATAAACTGTAATAAATACTGTAATGTTAGTGTAAACTGGTGAATTGTGATGGTGTATAATTATAGCGTAGTAGAGAACTGAAGCCTATTGAATAATTTATTTATTACCACAGTTGTGTTAAACCACAGCAACAATATAATTACTAATTCAGGTAATTATCTATAGTATGCTTCCAAACGGTATTTACTAGAGTATTTTTTCATGTAACGTAATAGCTTATACAGTATATTCCACCTCGATGATAAGCAAATATGTTTGAGTTCAGTAGAAAACACGGCCCTCTTCATGATACAGTATAAGGATCATGTCCAACATATGTGATTATTTTCTATTTATATCTCATTTGAATATATTGTATAAATCACTAAAATACAGACCCCTCTCTATGTCTCCCATTTATTTTTTTACTTTCTGCCCTCCATCTGAATTTCACGTGTCACCAAAACCACGTGATTGAAAACAACCTATAATAAATAGCCAAGCATGTCCTACCTCTGTTTTCTCTCGACTTTCTGCATCTTTAAACCTGATTCCTACCTAAATTGGAGCGGGGGTAGTTTTCCTGGTGAACCAGGACTAAATATTTAGCTTTTGTTTTAGTTTGAACAAAAGGTACCAAACAGAACCAAGTGTGAACACACTAATTATTAGCAGTCAAAAAGAAATGGAATTGTATACTTTTATAGCCCGTTTGAACTCCAGGCAGTCAAACTTGGCAGGAGGAGTGATCAGGGCCACCAGAACATCTTCAAAATCTCCATGTGTGTCACCTTCCAAGTCATCACAAAGAGACTAAGATGAGAATCAAAGACAAATATCAGACGATATTCAACGGCTAATTCCGCAGTGTCTCAGCAATGGCATTTTACCCTGCCAGTGTTGTCCTGATATGCTTTACAGATCAGCTGACGTTGGGCATTGCTTCTTTGACATAGAATGTCAATAAGTGTCTTTTCGGTTGTGCCTGAGGAAATTCAAACACAAACATTTACACACAGTTCCTCATGGTGACATAAGGTGAGCAAATAGTAAGCAACAGGATTACAACATCTTATCTAAGTGTATGCAGAGTAATGCAAGTTCACTAGAGGTCCATGCCCAGGTTAATATATTACCAATGCCTTCAATGGCTTTCCTTAACTCCGCAGCATCCTCGCCTGGATTAAATCCTGGTTTTTCTTTAACAGTGCCACGTGCTGTTGACTTAATCAAACATAATTGATATTAATATAAAATTATATAGCCTATGAAGAGGGATGGTTTTATAAAACTTGCTAAAATATAATAACAATCATACATTTACAGTCAGAGAGGAGGGGGACTCCAGGAGAAGATCTAAATCATCCTGATAATAAAAAGCAAAAAATATGAATAACACCAAAGAGGAAACAAGTACAGAAGTTTAAATTCAAGACTCAAGTTCAACGTAGTCTCACTTCACTTATTAAAGTTATTAATACTACAGAAAGAAAAACATGGCTATTTGAACATAAACCACAGTAACCATCAATCAACCATGTGTACAATATATATGGTTACAACTCTTTTACCACAGTAAAACCATGGTTAATTTTCACAAGGGTTTATTGTAAGAACTGAAGCAAAAAACGGGAAAGTAACAACTCTACTGACCCAAACAGACGACATTCCTGTAATTGTGGGTGGGTTTTCGTTCTGTAACCAGATATTTGTATTGTTATCACATTTGTTTATCATAAATACACATTGTTTTGCCATCATTATTATTTACACATATTTTACGATAAATTGCTTATATTTTATTAAGCAGCTTTTACCCCTATCGTTTACGCGTTTCCGATACATTTGCTCAAAATGAAGGCTTATATTTTATTCTCTACGCAAGTTTAAAATAGTAGCAAGACTACAACAAAAACCGCTAACATCACAACTCACGAGCCAACAGCCTGATTCTTGCGTCTTTTACCAGAGCAACACTTTGACAACGCATACCGTAATAGCCAAAAACATTACGAGTATGTTGGCAACTGCACGATTAGCATAAACACTGATTTTTAGCAAACATCGCAAAACTTTCTACATTACCTTTGGTGAAGCGTCTCTGTCTGTCGACTCTGTCCGCTTCTGACCACCGCTTTTAGCCTCTCTGACTACAACGCCCAACCCAAACACACACCAGAGGATATGAGATCATAAAGCAAGCTTGGCCTTGTCTCACTCTCTCTCTCTCTTTCTGTGTGTGTGCGTGTGTTTGTGTGTGTATACATTGCTCAGCACAAACGAAATATTGTTCAAAATATTGTGGCATTTCAATGCTTTGTTGTCGTAATTGTTGTTGTTGTTGTTGTTGTTGTTGTGTGTGTGTGTGTGTGTGTGTGTGTGTGTGTCATATTTTTTCATTAAGCTATTTTCTGCATAAGTTGAAATTGGTTGTCAACTACTATATGAATTACCAACAAAGCAAATAGTGAAATATTCATTAATTCATTTTCTTTTTGGCTTGGTCCCTTTATTAATCTGGGGTCGCCACAGCGGAATGAACTGCCAACTTATCCAGCATATATGTTTTATGCAGCGGATGCCCTTCCAGCTGCAACCCATCACTGGGAAACATCCATACACCCACATACACTATGGCTAATTTAGCTTACCCAATTCACCTATACCATATGTCTTCGGACTGTGGGGGAAACAGGAGCACCCGAAGGAAACCCATGCAAACCCAGGGAGAACATGCAAGCTACACACAGAAATGCCAACTGACCCAGCCGAGGCTTGAACCAGCGACCTTCTTGCTGTGAGGCGATCATGCCACCCACTGCGCCCCCGCGATGCCCAATAGTGAAATATAATACAATATAATATAATATAATATAATATAATATAATATAATATAAATCTATACACAAATGTAAAAATCATATACAAAAATTATTTATTCATTCACTCACTCAATCATTTATTCATTCATTCACTCACACATTCATTTATTATTCACTTACACAATCATTTGTTGATTCACTCATTCACACGCATTCATTCATCCACCCACTTACACAATAATTCATTGATTCATTCAGTCACACACATTCATTCACTCACACATTCATTCACTCACTCATAATCATTCATTCATTTACTCACTCACACAATCATTAATTCATTCACTCACTCACACAATCATTTATCGATTCACTCACATACATTCAATTACTCACTCTCACACACAATAATTCATTCCTTCACTCAGTTGATCACACAATCATCCACTCACTCTCATTCATTTATTCATTCACTCACACAATCAATCATCGATTAATTCACTCACTCACTCTCACACATTCATTCACTCACGCACACAATCATTCATTCACTCACACAATCATTTATTCATTCACACAATCATTAATTCATTCACTCAGTCACAATCATTCATTCACTCTTCCTCTTACACACACACACACACACTATCATTCATTCACACACTTGATCACACAATCATCCACTCACTCACTCACATTCATTCACTCACCTGATCACTCATCGATTCATTCCCTCACATACATTCATTCACTCACTCACAAAATCAATAATTAATCAATTCACACAATTAATTTATTCATTCACTCACTCACACAATCACTCATTCATTTACTTGCACAAAAATGTATTGATTCACTCAATTATTCATTTATTTACTCACTCTCACACACACATACACAATAATTCATTCCTTCACTGACTTGATCACACAATCATTCACTCACTCTCGTTCATTTATTCACTTACTCACACACATTCATTCACTCAATCACACAATCATCAATTCATTCATATACTAACACAATCATTTATTCATTCACACATTCATTCATTCACTCACTCACACAATTATTTATTGATTCACTCACTCACAATAATTCATTCACTCTCTCTTACACACACACACACAGACAATCATTCATTCACTTACTTGATCACACAATCATCCACTCACACATTCATTCACTCACAATCATTAATCGATTCATTCACTCACTCACTCACACACATTTATTCATTCACTCACACAATCATTAATTTATTCATTTATTCACTCACACAATCATTCATCGATTCGTTTATTCACTCACTTACACACATTCACTCACTCACTCAATCATTTATTTATTCATTCATTCACTCACACATTCATTCATTCACTTACACAATCTTTAATTCATTCACTCACTTACACAAACATTTATTGATTTACTCACAGTCATTCATTTACTTACACTCTCACACACACACACACAATAATTTATTCATTCACTTGATCACACAATCATCCACTCACTCACTCTCATTCTTTCATTCACTCACTCACAATCATTTATCAGTTCATTCACTTACACATTCATTCACTTACACAATCATTCATTCATTTAAAATCATTAATTCATTCATTTGTTCACTCACTAACACAATAATTTATCGATTCCTTAACTCACAACCATTTGTTCAATCACTCACTCTCTCACACACATTCATTTATGCACTCACTTGATCACACGATAATCCACTCACTCACACAATTATTTATTCATTCATTTTTTCACTCACGTACACACTCATTTATCAGTTCACTTACTCATAATCATTCATTCACTCACTTGATAACACTATCATCCACTCAAACATTCATTCATGCATTCATTCAGTTACACAACCATTCATTCATTCACTTACACAATCATTATTTAATTCACTCACACAATCATTTATCAATTCACTTACAATCCTTCATTCATTCACTCACTCTCACACACACATACACAATAATTCATTAATTCACTCACTTGATCACACAATCATCCACTCACTCACTTTCATTTATTCATTCACTTACACAATCATTCGATTCATTCACTCACACACACACACACACACACACACACACACACACACACACACACACTCACACAATCATTCATCGATTCACTCACTCCATAAATGCGATTTTATAAAAAAATTTAAAAAGCCTTTGTCCCAGGAAAGCAAGTTTTAATATTTGTGTGTAATTTAATAGAGATGTACATGGGCCATATTTTGCACACAGATGATTTACAGGTGTCTGCAAGTTTAATGAGTCGTGGGAGCTATACATCGATTCCAAAATCAACAAGATATTTTATATCCATTTTATTTTATGACCTTGTATAAAATGAAATAACATTTCATAATTTCCGGTGCAAATAATGACAGATTGTATTATTAACTTTGCCTTTCTGGCCAAGGCCAGCTGTTAGCACAGCCATAAAACCATCAACTGAAACATCAAATATAAAACTGCATGCATATAAGCTACACTGTAAAAAAAAAAGTTAAATAGCAGTTCTACTGTATGACTGCATATTTCAACAGAAGTTGTTTGTATTTTGTGATTCATGAGGGATTTTTTCCTCATTTATTTAAGCCTTTGAATATAATTTTGCAAAACTCTGCTATGACTGAAAATGTTGAAAAAAAACTTTTTTAACAGTTTTAAAAAAGTTTTTTTTTACATTTTTAGTAGTCTAAAATAATATATTTTGATCATTAAAACAGAGGGAAAACAAGATTTTGAGCTGCTAGAACTTTTTCTGATATTTTACACAATAATATGTGTAATATTCCTGTTTCATAAGCACAATATTTCAGTACATTTATTGCATATTAAAATAATTGCTGTGTCTTGTTTAGAAACAAACATTTATTTATTAAAAAGTTTATTTTCCTGAAAAGTACTGTAAAAAAAGTAATGACTCAAGGGATACATGTATTTAAATGAGTTAAAAATGTGTTGCAACAGCAACCGGCTCTTTATTGACATTCATTAGAGAAGAATATAAATATATAAAACAAAACATTATTTCCAAAGTCATTTTTCACAACATTTGAAGTTTTAAATTAATATAGGCAGCTGTTAAACTTATTTAAAAAATAATAGAAAGAAATCAAAGATTATGAGGTGTTATATTTAGCAAAACACTATTAT
Organism: Danio tinwini; assembly: GCA_903798205.1. Lineage (NCBI taxonomy): Eukaryota > Metazoa > Chordata > Actinopteri > Cypriniformes > Danionidae > Danio > Danio tinwini. The sequence continues at coordinate 2,506,519 of CAIGQZ010001492.1, read as the reverse complement.
TTACTATTAGACCAATTTCCAATTACCATTTCTTTGCAGTTAATTTAATAAATTTACTATCAAGTTAAAGAGACACTTTAAACAATTTGAAATATTTCAGTATTTAAATTATACACTGTAAATTTTTGTTCTCTAAATACTTACCTAAGCCTAACTTAAACCTAAATTTTAAAGGAAATACTATTTTAGTTTTTCAACAAAAATGTCCTGCTTAATGTGTTACTTGCTGTTCCGTGCAGTTATTTCAATTTAATTTAACTAGCAATTTCTAAGTTATTTTTATTTTTTATTTTAAAGTAATAACTTTTATATTTAAAAGTAAAGCAATAAAGTTCCAAGCAATAAAGTTAATTTCAATATAGTCTAATCTTACAAACCTTACATCAGTTTAACAAAAGGCTAAGAATCTTATGTTGTGCAGATATATTTTGGAAAAGTAAATACACTCTATAGGTCAAACTTATTGATTTGTCTTTTATGCCAAAAATCATTAGAATATTACATTTGTATCATAGATATATCATGTATTATATTAATACTAGACTCTTGTCTGTTGCCTTAAGTTTTTGCAGTTCTATATGGTGTTCAGATGTTCACAGCTGTTGGAAGACGTGATTCACATAAACTGCTAGTACTAATTTAAGGATGATTTAACCATCTACTACATCCAAACTAACTTACAGTTTTTCTTGATTGCTTTGTTGCAGCTGTCAACTGAAACTCCACATTTTCAAAACAGTTAACACACAGGCCTAAACAGTGGCACTCATGGTCAAAATGACACATTTTGCTTGCAAAATGCACATACCGTGTCAAAACATTACAAAAAAATGCAACAAAAGCTCATTTTGCCTTCAAACAATACAACTTGCAAACAAGTATATGAGCTCTTTCAATTAATCATTTTACAATGGACAACAAAATACAAAACACAAAACTCAGTGTGAATCAGTGCACCACTGCTTGCCATTGTAGCCTATTGCCAATGTCATTTGTTGTCTTTCTGTGTGGGCTGTCAAACTTGCCTTTTTGCAAAGAATTGGATCCAGAATAAGAAATGCTTTGATTAAATTTATATTGAATTCATGACATTTTTCAAACTGTGGCTGAAAACTGAAATACTGTTACTGTAAAAAACAAAACAAACAAAAGTAATAAAATACTGTAAATATTAGAGAAAACACATGAAAACCAATATACAGTCAAATCTATTGTGAGTATAAGACATAGCCACTATTGACCTCCTCCATCCATGCTGCCACAGAACAACACAGACCTTCCACTGTTTTCATAAGGTTTGCGGACTGATTGCTAATTGAAGATTTGTGTGTCAAACCAGTGGTTCAGTGATTTCATACTGATGTTGGTTGTTTCTAATGGTTAGGAATAGTTTCTGTTTGGTTACCATAGCTAAAACAATGGATTTTGGAGTGCTTGAATGACATCCGTATTAACTGTTTTGAAAAATTGTTGGGGAAAATGTGTCAATCCAATGAGAAAGAGTTTGCACATTTGCAAGACATGTCTTCTGCTCTGATGGGATAGTGATGATGAAGATCAAGTGTGTCTTAGCAAATGAAAAAAACTGTAAAACATTCAAACCATAACTGAACTTCTGTAGCGTTATAGACTGTCTGCTGTCTCCCTCTGCTGGTCGTTTCTTTTTGCAAAAGCCCAGAACTCTATCGAGGAAATGTCTGAGATTGAGAAACAGAGAAAGCGTGAAACCAAAGAGCTTGACGAAAGTCTAGTTTCAGTGATTCAGTTCTCATTCGTCAAGGGCTGTTGAGGTTCACAACCTCACTAAATCACCTGCTCTCCACACCACTGCAGATACATTCATATTTCAATTTCACGAGGGTCCAGCTGAGTGTAGCCTGTGTAAAACCCCAGTCCTCGTTTCTCTAGTCTGAGGATCTCCAAATTGTGGGTTGAGAGAAAGCAAAGCAGCGGATGATCCAGAAAGCCGAAATACGGCTGAAGTGTGGATTGATACAGCGGTAAACCGCGGAAGATTCTTTTACAGAGAGATATGAGTTTTGAAATGTACAAAAGGCATTTATGCATGCACATATAAAGCTGTAAATTTAAATGTAAATTAGCTGAAAATTGTCCAATAAAGAGTTTCATATAACCAGTCAAAATATGAATTGGGATCAAACGGATAAAATTCTGTTTAATTTTTCCAATAGTTTTTCCATTAGTTTATCATTTTAGTGTAACTGATATGGTGAAATCATACAGCATAGGGCAGGCTACTTACTTTTGCACAAAAAAGATAAGTGATCATTTTGAATTGTATTAGGCCTACATTACTGCTGAAAGAAAAAGTAGCCTATGTTTTGATGGTTTGGTCGGTGGTCATGTGCTGGTTCTTTATCCTTGCAGATTCGTGCTGGTCATATGAACAGCATGAGCAGCAAAAAAAACAGCATAAACCAAACCAGCATCAAAACCTCACCACCAGCATGCTGTTTTTTTCAGCAGGGATATTATGAAGTTAGGCTACAAACTGGAATGAACCTATATCTGTCACTATATTCTGAGCATGTATTAGCAGAAGCCATAATCTCCTCTTATATTTTATGTCTTCCTCCAAACACCTTATTAACTAGTTTGGGGCTCTTTCAAGGACACAAAGCCAAGCCTTCTTGGTCTTAGCTTTCTTCTATCATCATCAATCAATCATAATGATTGCAAAAGTATACATTTCAGAGCTTTTTAATGTCCTTTGTAACTCTTATTATTAAAATAACTAATTTATGATAAAAAAACAACCTACATGAAAAAAACAATATGAGGATATATGTGCATAAATGAAACCTATATGCAGTATATATGCACATGATAATATATACGCTGCATACTGTATGCCACATATAGGCAAAATTGCATATATGTTCATATACAGGCCATATAAGTCTCCTGTATTGCTTCTTTATATCCACATATAAGTCCTATATATGTACATACAAGATATATATCCTATATAGCTCATATCTTACTTTGGCAACTGTCATACATGATGCCTATATAGCTCATATTTCTATTATCAAGGCAATAACTATGAACTAAAAAAAAAAGCAAAAAATGTATGCATGTGCGAACACTTGAAACTGGTATCACATGTAATTGGCATGTTATGGAATTTACCTATGGCAAATAAGTGAGAGCCCACACAGAAAGAACCTATATAAGCATACAGATTCTTTATATATGTGACATATATAAAAATGTCCGTTTTCCTATGTACATATAATATAGAAAAAAACTGCCAATTTTATATGTCATATATATTAAAACATATATGTTTAATTATATAGGTTCTTTTTGTATGGGAGGTAGCCAAAACAAAAAAAAAATTGTGCATAATGCATAATAACTGCTTAGAGATTTCTAAAACATATATGTGAATATTTAATATTTGACAAAAAAAATCTAATTAAAAAATTCACTGAAATGTTTATTAATTTTGAACAGAATATAATTCAACTAGCATACATTTAGACTATGTAGCAATATAATAATGGATTTGTTTTTTTCATAAATTTGTTATCCCATATGCACTTGTTTTTAGCGTTTTCTGAAGCTTCTGAACATTGTCTAAAACAATTGTCAAATGCAAAACTCATGATATCTCTCTAAGAATAAGATGTCACCATGTTCAATGTGGTCACATCAGGCTGTTGTTTCATCTGCTGCCACATGGTGGAGTCTTGTCTAAATCAAGAAAACCGTCTGTGGAAAAAAATAATATACATTCTCGATCCTAATAAACACATTGAAATGCCTTAAAAACAACCAAAAGAATAAGAAATATATATGTGTCTTTAAGCATCCAAGGACCACAGGAGAGAGACAAACAAACTCTTTCCGCAGTTGTTTCTTTTCTAAAGACCCCACCCCCACCCCGTCGAGGCTGAGAGAAAAACAAGCGTGCACACAAAGCATAAGCGGCACAGCTTTGTTCGTTGTTTCATTCTTTTTTTTTTTCATTTCCAGCAACTGTAAGAAAGATTATCCGCTGAAAGACTCTATTAATTTGGAAAACACTGCCAAAACCTCCAGTCCACATTAAATTTTCTTCTATCCACAAGAAATGCCGCCGCTTGGATGTCCAAAATGACAGTTAAACCCATGCAAATACACCGTCCCACACTAGGCCTCACCCGAAGACCCCAAAAAGGTTTGAATCGTCCCGTAATTAATATTGCTTGAGAAAGAACCCATGAGGAACCAATTATTCAATAAGACCCCCAACCCCCATTGTTTAATGTGACATACTGGATGGTTGACGGTGGATTCAGAGGTCCAGCGTCGCCGCCATTGGTTTGTTCTCGATCCTCAACCGCTTGCAAGACGATAATTGAGATCATATGTGGGCTCGACCTGAGCTCAGGGTAACCTGGAAGCATTTATTTTATGGAAAAGATGTTTAGTTAAGTGCAGCGCTGTGGTCTAATGAGGCTGGACTGGGTTCTGTGATGAATATGATTGGTGAAAGCTCTGAAGGCTGGTTCCTGAGTCTTTCCTTCCTTGTGCATCAAGTTACAGATTAGTAGACTTCCTGTCCGCTCCATGCATTCACCTTAGAAAAGACAATTCTTTTAAATGAAGCTTATCATGTATTAGACTTAGATACATTAATCCTTTTCTTTGTGACTTAGGGGTTGATAAGAAGGGCTCTGCAAAGCATCAGGAGTCGCTATCTGATGACATTGATCATTGGGAATATTTTATTTAATTATACCTAGTTTATTAATCAAACTTGTTATTATGTGTTCAGTGTTTTGAGGGATATTGAGTGGTTCTCAATGACATTTGTGATATTAAATAAATGGTGACAGGTTTGCTTTCCTGCACCTATTAATGGATGACCATAAAAAAGACTGCACACATTTTTATTTTACTGTTTAACTTCCATGATGTGTGAGCCAGTTTATAATAAAATACAAACTATGCATCTAGTTTACACCTACAAACACCTTTTTTAAAGAAACATGTTTTGTGAAAGACTTACTGTCTGTTGATACTCTAGATTTGCCCGTTTCAAACCACTGAATACATATTTTTGCCTCAAACATACGTTCACAATGGTATGAACCATTATAGGGGTGGGTAAATGTATAGGCTATAAGTGGTCTATTATTTTAATTATTAATATTATTTAAGATACAGATCAGAGCAAACTATTTCCTAACTATGAAAGGGTAGACCCCCTTATACATATTGTTTTGATGTTCTTCAGGGGACAATTAGCCACTAATAAACCAAAATGTGAAAAAGTTATGTTTCCTTGTCAAATTGTTGGATACAAATTAGGTTAGATCGCAGCACAATCTCGTGGCAATTCATGGAATTTGCTGCAGACTTTAATTTCAATACAATGTATTTCTGAATTGGAATATTGAGTAGGGGCAGTGTTTATTTTTGCACTCATCCTCTCATCGTTTCTGCGTGCACAGATTCCGTGTGGGCTTACCGATAACCGATATACTATAGCCGATAAATATTAATATATTTTAAATGTTATAATGTTAAATGTTATATTTTTATATAGTAAACAACTGATTTTATATTGATATTAAATAATCATATTAGATTACAAACAACCCAACGAGTTGTTTAGCACGTGTGCATCGCTGCTATTATGTTTACACATGTAATATTTTTCCTGATGTGATTTAAATGAAAATACACAACGACACTCTATCAAACATATCTACAATAATAAGGAATATGGCTACTTACTGAGTTATTAACGCACAACAGTACCACAAAGAAAGGACGTACTTTGAAGGAATAAACAATGTGAGTAAAGCTCCATTATAGTGCACTGGACAAGTCTGAACAAGTTCGACCCACGCATGCTCAAGGCATGCAATTCTGTACAATTACTTAACCTACAGGCTTAAAGATATCGGCCTAATTTTAATATCGGATCGATAACGATAACATTAAAAATAGCATTTATCAGCCGATACCGATATGGCCACTGATATATCATGGATCCCTGGACCTTATATTACAGTATGTGAAATATACACTGCAAAATCTTAAAGGATCTCACTTCGTCCTGAACGTCTCACACATTTTGACAGCATTCTTGCACCACATATTGTTTAACATAACATACCATATGTAAAATAATAATATATAATTTAATTTGTACTTTTTATGCGGTCTGTTCACATGACATTAACAGCATAGAAGGCAGACATTAATGCTTGTTTATTCCCCCATAAAATTTCAGACTTTCATAGGGATGGGATCATGTTCAATTCATACCAATTTGCCACTAATTTACCAAAATGTAAAACTGTTGTTATGAAAAGAAGGAAATTTTAACAATAATTATATTGTTTTTAAAATGAACAGAGAATAAAAATGTCACATGGTCCAAAAAATGTGATTTGTGTTCAAGGTCAGTTGAGTTTTACTGTTCCAGAAGTAAAAACTCCCCATCAGTTCACATTAATTTAACTTATATTATAAGCAAGAGATTTGAGATTTGTATATCAGAATTCATGCAGAAAACTACATTACGCACAATGCTGTACAGATAAATTATATATATGACCTGAACCATGCATAAAAAAAAATACACTCTACTCGTTATGGTGGCTTGAGAAAGCCAACATACTGTTATACTACATAAACATATTCTTCTTCCGTCTTCTCAAGGGTGTCACACACCGGATGCGCCGCTCAGCGATGCGACATGGTGCGCACATGACAGTTGAAAGCATCGCACACCAGACTCGCACATTCGCAAGCTATTTTAAACGAAACTAATCAGATGGCACTCTGTGGTGCGGCAGAAATATGAACAGTGTCCTGAGTCGTGGCTGGGCGCCGCCGACAGTCGCCGACTTGCAGCGCCGGTGTGTGTATCTTGATAGAAACCTATGTTTAGAATTCTGAAATGTGTGGTGCTGCGCGGTGCCGAGCTAAAAAAATATATTTTAAGAATGCATCTCCTCATAGACCGTTCATACTACAACCACCAAACTAACTCCAAACCTCCAAACTATACTGAATTAAGTTGCTATATATTTTACAACTGATCCCACTTACAGCTTTCCGAAAACTTTCCCAGAAAATTTAGAAAAGTCCCATAGACTTAACATTAAACCAAATTTTCTGACCTCATAACTTTTCGCCAGACTGCCATACAGATTTACGGTTGGGCTCATTTAACCCAGACTACCAATCTGCCAATCACTGATGACCTTTCAGCGGTAAAGTCTAGATTGGATATGCGGCCGTCCGGAAGTGCGACATGCACATTAATATAGAGGAATTTTTTTTATGACACTCTATAACAATAATTATTATTTTACAGTACTGTGACGGTTGGGTTTAGGGTTGGGGTGGGGGCTAAAAAATAAAATTTATTGGGTAATTTAATAGATAACATAAATAATACTCTGTACAACTACTTTGTTTTTAGGTTACTGTGAAAGTTGGGTTTAGGGTTGGGGTAGACGATAATAATATACAACAAATGGGAAATTTAATAAATAACTTAAATAATTCTCTTTAACTTCCGGCCGCAAACGTATCTGTTTTAGCAACAACCCCTTTCAGCTTACTAGCCACACCCTAGCAACCACTTACAGCACCCTAGCAACTGTCCCATAGACTTCCATCATAAAATACTGCCATCAACTTTACATTGGACATACTAACAACATACCAATTCATACAACATACCAACATACTAGAAACATACTAATTCATACTATAAACATACTAGCAACATGCTAATTCATACTAAATTCATGCTAACAACATGCTAATTTATACTAGAACCATGGAAATTTATGTTAGCAACTGTAGAGAAACCCCTCAGACACCTTAGCAACCACCTAGTAACACCTTAGCAACCACCCAAAACACCCTAACAACCACCAAGCAACACCTTGTTAACCACTTAGAACACCCTAGCAACCACCTAGCAACACCTTAGCAACCACATAGAACACCCTAACAATCACTCAGAATACTTTAGCAACTGCCTAGCAATGCCTTAGCAACCCCCTAGAACACCCTAGCAACTACCTAGGAACCACTTAGAACACCCTACAAAATGCCTTAGCAACTGCCTAGCAACCACTCAGAACACTTTAGCAGCTACCTAGCAACGCCTTAGCAACCACTCAAACCACTCTAGCAACCACCTAGCAACACCTTAGCAACCACCTAGATCACCCTAGCAATGCCTTAGCAACCACCTAGCAACACCTTAGCAACAACCATGAACAAGTTAGCAACCGCCTATAGCAACCACTCAGAACACCTTAGCAATTGTCTAGCAACCACTCATAACACTAGCAACACCTTAGCAACCACTCAGAACAACCTAGCAACCGCCTAGCACGTCTTAGCAACCACATAAAACACCCTAGCAACACCTTAGCACCTACTCAGAACACCCTAGCAACCGTATAGCAATGAATTAGCAACAGCCTAGCAACCACTCAGAACACCATAGCCACGGCCTAGCAATGCCTTAAAAACCAGTCAAAACACCCTAGCAATGGCCTAGCAACCACTCAGAACATCTTAGCAACCACCTAGCAACACTTTAACTATGACTCAGAACACCCCAGCACTGCCTTAGCAACCACTCAGAACACCCTAGCAACCACCTAGTAATACCTTAGCAACCGCTCAGAACACCTTATCAACCGCCTAGCAAGGAACATGCCGATCCATACTAGAAACATGCTAACTATGTAGTTCTCTCTCTATGCCAACTGTTTTAAACTTTTAAAAGACTACTTCAGTTATTTAAACTTTAAAACTACTTCACACTTTCAGACGAGGCTTTCTCAAGACCCCATAAAGTTTACTTCTCTAGTTTGACTTATTGTACATGTTAGTCTTGTGTATGTAAGACTCCAATCTCGCATAGTTAAAAAGTATATTATTCACTACGGCTGAATAAGAAATCTCACAAGGTGGCCTTAGATGGCAAACTTTTGATCTCATGACGGACCTGCAGTCTACTTTTCTTCCCTTCAACACTGTCACTTGTGATATCAGAATAAGCAAGAGGTCTTTAACCCCAGTCGCGTGTCCCTTTAAACTAACTAGCATGGCAGGTGCCTCCCTTCTTATTTGGCTAGTAAAGACTTATGAATATTATGCAGTGAGCACAGACAGCTTTGTGCATGTGTGCATGTATGCCCTGACCCCCAGTCGCCTCATCTTGCGTCTGAGCCGTTGATTACAGCTCCTGGGGGGATTTCTCGAATCTAGATGAGGGGAATCTAGAGCTCCAGTCACTTAGGATCAAGACAGGGCCAGGAAATCGCTACGGACTTAAAGCTAAATATATAATTCCTCCCGTGCCGGTAATCAAAAGGTCCAGACAATTTGAAATGACAGTTTAACCACTTTAAACTCAAAGACGTTTCTGTTCAATAGGTTTCATCTAATGAGCGCACCCTGTGCAGGGATGTAATTGCACATATAGCACAGGTTGAGGTCGTTCAGGTTGGATGGAGGGCAACCGGAAGAAAACTATTTCCACAGCACAGAATAGTTTTCAGTTTGTATGTGGAATGTATAAACTAAATTAGAAAAAATATAAAAAATTTTTGCCTTGTGTAGGTTCAAATTAAAGGATTAAAATATATATTTACATATAAATATATATATATATATATACCGCTAAAATGAATGTACCCCTAATATCATGTGGCTAGTCATAAAATGCAAATCACATTTCTGTATACAACAAGTCTAAACTGTAAATCAGTTTACTTTCCTGAAATACATCCCATAGGACGATAGGAGCATTTACTACAGCATTTACTACATTGGTTTCCTTACCATGCGTGACATAATGCACTACACTGGGAAACACCATGTGTGACTGTATCATGTTCAAAAAACTCTCCCAAATGTATGAATGAAAATTTTGTGAATTAGAAACTAGGAAAAAGGGGCAAGTGTGTAAGGTACCATCTAAAAATTCCACACATTGCAAATAAACGTACATGCATTTGATTATGTCTGTCATTTGTAATTGTAATGACAACACATGCAACATGCCACTATCATTAATGATCTATACAAAAGACCTATTTAGTTATTGTTTTTCTTTTCAGAGGAAACTCTCCATCAGGGTCACATTTTGATTTCGAACACGATTTGGTCATCTGAGGGTGCTTACACATCTGTGGTTCGGTTCATTTGGTCTGGACCAAGTGCAACAAATGATACATTGTAGTATTTCTCTGCAGTTTTTGGGTCCTTTTCACACCACACTGATTGCTTTGGTCTCAACCAGTTGAAAAGAACCAAAATGCAGTCATATGACAAAATCCCCATTACTCATTGGCCAGATGCTATTAAATGCATTTCCTAAACTGCTTTTTGATTGATCAGAATTAATGTGCGGGAAAATAGCAATGGCACTCCCAAACAAACCGACAGACACAAAATGTCTATTTTAACTATGGTGAGATGACTGCGCTGGCTGATTGTATCCCTGGTCATAGTATACTATATAGTTTGCATACATCACTTTAGACAAACGATACATTTCGAGAATGAAGCGCGGCTGGAAAACAATGTTTTAATGCATTGCAAACGATGAAGTCGCATTGCAAGTCATTTCAAGACGAGCCGTGAATTTATTTAGCTAAACTGCAACATGGTCATCTTGTGGAAATATTACCAATGATCCATCAGGTAACGTTTTTCCCCCTCTCTCTCTCTCTCTCTCTCTCTCTCTCTCTCTCTCTCTCTCTCTGTTTAAAGTTGTTGGTAAAGCGATGTCAACAAATATTTTTTTCCACATCCCATAAGACTATGGCATCAGACTATGGCAGCTGGATTAGTCCAAAAAGGCGCAGCACTTTTTGTGGTTGGGTCTGTTTTCGTTAGGATCATGTTCTCACCACAAACAAACCGATCCAGGGTTTGTTTGAAAGCACACCGAGACCACCTCTTCAAAGGTATGCTTTTTTGGTCCGCTTTTAGTGCGCACTCAAGTGTGATTGCTACATTCACACCTGCCCTAACGAACTGCACCAAGAGGGAAAACGAACTCTAGTGCGTTTCAACCGAACTAAATAAGGCAGGTGTGAAAGCACCCTGAGACAGTTATTAGAACTCTTAAAAGATCCTTACAATGCTAGGCTAAAATCTGTGGTCTTTGATTGTTGGTTTCACAGACAGCATATTAATGGTCATGTCCTGGAAGGGCATCCGCTGCATAAAACATATGCCAAAACAGTTGGCAGTTCATTTCGCTGTGGTGACCCCTGATAAATAATGGAATAAGCCAAAGGAAAATGAATATTTCAGACACTTTCAGTCAGACTGTTCTTACGATAAGTGTCAAACCAAGAACCAATTGGAGCACAAACCCGATGATGCAATTAGCGCAAAACCTTCACACCACCTCAGCAAAATGTTTTTTTTTTCTGTTTTTTTTATCAATGCATGTTATGAGCAAAATTCAAAATACAGATTTTTTTTAATGTTTTCTGTGATTTATCATTTTGGAACGCTTGTTACTGAACATGTCATGGATTGATGACATGTAACTACACATGAGTCTTGTCTGTGCTTGACACTTTTTAATTTTCATTCAGTCTGACATTATGACAAAAGAGATCTTACAGTGTGACATTGAGATCACGTTTGTAAACACTGATGTGTCACAATCATAAAGGATTATAAAAAATCGCACCGTGTGAACTAGGCTTTAAAGTCAGCATGAAGCTGTATGACATACACTCACCGGCCACTTAGATACACCTTACTAATACAGGGCTGGACCCCATTTTGCCCTCAGAACTGCCTTAATCCTTCGTGGCAGAGATTCAACAAGGTACTTGAAACATTCCTCAGAGATTTTGGTCCATATTGACATGATAGCATCATGCAGTTGCTTCAGATTTGTCGGCTACACATCCATGATGCAAATCTCCCATTCCACCACATCCCAAAGGTGCTCTATTGGATTGAGATCTGGTGACTGTGGAGGCCACTCGAAACCAGTCTGAGATGATTTGCGCTTTATGACATGATGCATTATCCTGCTGGAAGTATCCATCAGAAGATGGGTACACTGTGGTCATAAAGAGATGGACATGGTCAGCAACAATACTCAGGTAGGCTGTGGCATTGACACAATGCTCAATTGGTACTAATGGGCCAAAAGTGTGCCAAGATAATATCCCCCACACCATTACACCACCACAACCAGCCTGAACTGTTGATATAAGGCAGGATGGATCCATGCTTTTATGTTGATGCCAAATTGTGACCCTACCACCTAGCAGGAATCGAGACTCATCAGACCAGGCAACACTTTTCCAATCTTCTATTGTCCAGTTTTGGTGAGCCTGTGCGAATTGTAGCCTCAGTTTTCTGTTCTTAGTTAACATGAGTGGCACCTGGTGTGGTTTTCTGCTGCTGTAGCCCATCCGCCTCAAGGTTCGACGTGTTGTGCGTTCAGAGATGCTCTTTTGCATACCTCGATTGTAACGAGTGGTTATTTGAGTTACTGTTGCCTTTCTATCAGCTCGAACCAGTTTGCCCATTTTCCCCAGACCTCTGGCATCAAGAAGGCATTTGCGCTTTGTCAGTTGGGACCAAACGTCCTTAAATTAAATGTAAGAAATTTGTTAATACACATAGTTGGATGGAGTGAGTGAACCAACAAGCACAAAAGCCAATAAAATTGGTGTATTTGAGACTATTTGCATATGTTATACTGAGATACGTTCATACAAACATCAGACATCATATTTATTCCTGAAGGATATTTAAGTAGTATTCTGGCAGTGTATAAATGTCTGTTTGTATAAAACAAATATGTTCTTAATGGCCACATTTCATGATGCGTGTCTGCGTGTACTAATCAAATATGTTTAGTTCAAAATCAAATCTGATGCACTTTTTTTTTAAAACATTTGGTTTTAATTGGCTTCCATACCTGTGGAAAAAGTGATTTCAATGTTACTTTAAATGGTGGCTTTAACTAATATGTACTTACACTGAAATTAATCATTTGTTACATTGTACTTATTGTGTAAATACTTGTTTTGACATCGTACTTATGACTGATTAAATACATGCATGTAATTATTTCTGTAATTATATCTTAAATTACACTGTTGGCCATCCCTTACACCTTAACCCACCCTTAAACCTACCCATACCACCAAACATTTTCTAACCTTACCTGTATCCCACCTCAACAGCACCAGAAGTGTTCTGCAATACAGGGAGTGCAGCATTATTAGTCAAATGAGTATTTTGACCACATCATCCTCTTTATGCATGTTGTCTTACTGTATAGCTGTATAGGCTCGAAAGCCTACTTCCAATTAAGCATATTAGGTGATGTGCATCTCTGTAATGAGAAGGGATGTGGTCTAATGATATCAACACCCTATATCAGGTGTGCATAATTATTAGGCAACTTCCTTTCCTTTGGCAAAATGGGTCAAAAGAAGGAAAAGTCAAAAATAATGAGATATCTTGCAGAGGAATGCAGCACTCTTAAAATTGCCAAGCTTCTGAAGCGTGATCATCGAACAATCAAGCGTTTCATTCAAAATAGTCAACAGGGTCGCAAGAAGCGTGTGGAAAAACCAAGGCGCAAAATAACTTTCCATAATCTGAGAAAAGTCAAGCGTGCAGTTGCCAAGATGCCACTTGCCACCAGTTTTGTCATATTTCAGAGCTGCAACATCACTGGAGTGCCCAAAAGCACAAGGTGTGCAATACTCAGAGACATGGCCAAGGTAAGAAAGGCTGAAAAACGACCACCACTGAACAAGACACACAAGCTGAAACGTCAAGACTGGGCCAAGAAATATCTCAAGACTGATTTTTCTAAGATTTTATGGACTGATGAAATGAGAGTGAGTCTTGATGGGCCAGATGGATGGGCCCGTGGCTGGAACGGTAAAGGGCAGAGAGCTCCAGTCCGACTCAGACGCCAGCAAGGTGGGGGTGGAGTACTGGTTTGGGCTGGTATCATCAAAGATGAGCTTGTGGAGCCTTTTCGGGTTGAGGGTGGAGTCAAGCTCAACTTCCAGTCCTACTGCCAGTTTCTGGAAGACACCTTCTTCAAGCAGTGGTACAGGAAGAAGTCTGCATCCTTCAAGAAAAACATGATTTTCATGCAGGACAATGCTCCATCACACGCGTCCTAGTACTCCACAGCGTGGCTGGCAAGAAAGGGTCTAAAAGAAGAAAAACTAATGACATGGCCTCCTTGTTCACCTGATCTGAACCCCATAGAGAACCTGTGGTCCATCATCAAATGTGAGATTTACAAGGAGGGAAAACAGTACACCTCTCTGAACAGTGTCTGGGAGGCTGTGGTTGCTGCTGCACGCAATGTTGATGGTGAACAGATCAAAACACTGACAGAATCCATGGATGGCAGGCTTTTGAGTGTCCTTGCAAAGAAAGGTGGCTATATTGGTCACTGATTTGATTTTGTTTTGTTTTTGAATGTCAGACATGTATATTTGTGAATGTTGAGATGTTATATTGGTTTCACTGGTGAAAAAAAATAATTGAAATGGGTATATATTTGTTTTTTGTTAAGTTGCCTAATAATTATGCACAGTAATAGTCACCTGCACACACAGATATCCTCCTAAAATAGCTAAAACTAAAAACAAACTAAAAACTACTTCCATAAATATTCAGCTTTGATATTAATGAGTTTTTTTTGGGTTCAATGAGAACATGGTTGTTGTTCAATAATAAAATTAATCCTCAAAAATACAACTTGCCTAATAATTCTGCACTCCCTGTATATTATGAACACTACAAGTACATTGTATTTGTTTTTTGATGAAAGTACATAGTAGTTATGGTCACTTAATATAAAGTGGGACCCTTTAAACTATTTTTTATTAGTTATTTGTTTATTTTACAAAACAAAACAAAAAAACGCTGAAATGATTATGTTTAAATTATTATTAATTATTATTAAGGCGGTTAATTTCGTTGTGGCGACCCCTAATTAGTAAAGGGACTGAGGTAAAAATAAAATGAATGAATTATTATTAAAAGCTGAATTATGTCCACAACAATAAGATAAAAAAAATCCAAGCTTAATTATGGAAGAAGACATGCATACATAATTAGGTAAGAGGGATTTCTGTGCTGTGCTTTCTCGCAGGCAGCATAACAAATGATCACTGAGGAAAAGTTTGTTAGGCTGCTATCGAATAACAGCGGTGAACTGCAGGTCCAATCCAAGTGTGAAGTGACATGAGCGTGCAGCCGTTCCATCTAACCGCACATTCACGCAGGATATGATCACGCCTGCATTTCAGCTCGCAACCAAGCCTCATATTAAGTTGTGTAATTCTTTAAAAAGCGCCCAGATTGACCCGAGATCAAGAATGAATAATGCATACGCCAGAAAAGGCTTGGTTTCGAGCTCCTTATACGCTCCCTTGATATATGCATGACTATCAGGAGGAAGAGAATCCGCGCTAATTTCCCTTCCACTTTGCATATGCAGTGATCATGCCCTTATGGCACCGACATCCCGACGGAAAATCTCTTTTCATCTCCAGCGAAGTGCATCTCGCGCTTAAACTGATTGGATTCTTGATGAGGCGGTCGGGGTGGCTCGCGCACTTCAGGCGAGGACGCGTCGAGCGCGCGGGAGCCAATTCGGTGCCACTGAAGTGATTAAACGCGCTCTCGAGGCCCCCAGTAACTATCTCCGCGTACGAATGCGTGCATGGACCGTAATCAGCGCACGCGGACAGGGAAAGTATAATAGCGCCGCTCTGCTCCTTCGCTGGAGACCCTGTTGTCTGTAAAGTGCTCATATTCCCACCTAACCAGCATATCAGTGTTCTAGCATTGTCACAAGTCTGAGAGGATGAATAATGCAGTGCGGCCCTAAATCATTTGCATGCAAACTAGGTGGGAATCGCGCAAGGTTTCCACCTATTTCCACATCGGAGGCTGCATCTAATAGCAGATGCATTGTTTTGATTTTGCTCATATCCTGACCCTGTTTCGAGAGAGGTCAAGAGGTGACGGTCTGGTAGTGCATACGTTTCGCCGATGCAAGTTTACCGTCAATTCAAGAGTTTACAGAGCCAATTTACATGTATATATTTCCAGCGACACAGAAGGAAAAACATTTGGTCTCCCCGCTGCTATCGCAATCCTCTCCATCATGGTAGTGGTAAACAGAGAAACACACAGTAATCCACTTGATAAATGTCAAGTGAAATGAAGCTATCAGCTGAAAGCAATTTTCGAGGCAGCGCGCAGAGCCAGCGACTCAGGATTTTCACCCCTCCATCGATCATGAGCCTCTCTCTCAGGCCAAGGTATACAATGCCCCCAAATTGCTGACATATGGACCGGGGGAAACCTGCCCATTTCCTCTGTCTGCGAACTAGCTCCTCTAAACTTTTGTTTATTTAGTGACCCCGTGTTTTCATCCATTAGAGACAATGCTTTTCGGGAACTAGGAACTGACATGCAAGGAATAGTGTTGAATTTGTTGGGTATTTCACAAATCTGTTGTGTTCTTAGTGGTCAGGAGGGGATAATGCGCACACAGATGCTTCCCAAACTAATAGTGTCAATTTATGGCGTTTCCTCTTCATGGCATTGATTCAACAAGTTTCTGGAAACATTCCTCAAAGATATTGCAGATTTTGTTGCCTGCACATCCATGACGTGAATCTCCTGTTCCAGCACTTCCCAAAGATGATCAATTGGATTGAGATCTGAGGACTGGATTTGAATTTAGCAAACTTATTGTCATGTTATACGTGTTATAGTAAGTCATACTGCTGGAAGTAGCCTCACAGCATATTTTGCAGTCATAAAGGGGATGAACATGGTCAGCAGCGATACTTCAGTTTGCTCTGGCTTTTCAATTCCCAGTTGGTAGTGGTACAAAGCAATCCACGTTTTTTGCTAAGAACATATCCTTCACACTATTATACCACCAAACCATTAATACATGGCAGGATGATTCCATGCTTTCTTGTTGTTAAAGCCAGATTCTTGCACTACAACCCAAACATCAGAGCAGAAATCAAGACTCACCAGACCAGGCAACTGTTTTACATTCTTCTGTTGTGCATGATTTGTTGAGCCGCTGTGAACTGTAGCCTCAGTTTGCTGTTTTTAACTTAGAAGAGTGTTAACGATGTGCTTTTCTTCTGCTGCTTTTGTATCTATTCACATCTGCTCTAAAAACTGAAAATGTCAAAAGAAGTGTCTCAGAAGAAGGCAGTCTATGGAGACTACAGTGTTCATTTCTGCATCCTTAGTCGCTGACATTAGCCTCTTTCACACCTTTCCGGAAAATTACCAGCAATTTCCAGAAAGGTCTGTTTGTGTGAATAGGCTCTTTTGAAAATACCGGTAAATTCATTTCGGCAATTTTTCGGAAAGAGAAGTTGTAGCATTACCGGCAATTTGCCGGAATGCTTCTTTGTGTGAACGCAGAAGGACAATTGCCGGAAAGAGCGTTGTCACAAACGCGCTGACATGAGATGTCTACTTTAGCCAATCAGAACATTCAGACGCATTCACATACGCACTGCTTATGAAAATAAAAGTCTTTGAATATTTTTCCAGACACATTTAGCTGCTAGATGTTAGATAACGTTTCTATGTTCCTTCTTAATTCCAACTGTGTAAAAAATGATCAAAAAATGCTTATGATGAACGGCCTTTTGTTCAAGCTCTGCTTGACGTGGAGTCCACGGCTGCATCCGAAACCGCCTACTACTCAGTAGGTGCTGCATTTGAATTTAAACGTACTACTCGGCTGTTGGAAAAGTACGTTCTATACAGTAAGAATGGGAGAAGTATGAATGGAATTTGGACGTACTACATCCGCCATTTTGTCATAGTCACGTGACCTACCTGCGTCAGTTGCGTCGATTTACTCCCATTCATGAATTCTCTCGCGGAGCATTATGGGATAGCGCAGCGTGCATGGGATGCGCACTTCAGAATCTCGCCGGAAGTAGTAAGTCATCCGGGTACTTCTCGCATACTGATTTTCGAATTCTATGAATTCAGACATACTACTCAGCTCGCATACTGATTTTAGCGTACTGTATAGTATGGAAGTATGCGGTTTCGGATGCAGCCCACGTGAAGTAGCCAGTGAGCGCCAGCACACACACATATTATGAACATCTCGACTTCTGAAAGTGTTCCTTCATATGTTTTCAAATAAGTTGTTCACAAAACGTATCCAAATGTGTAATGTAGTCAAGTGTGTAAACATTTAGCTGCGGTTCACGTTTCTGCCTTTGGATGTCTTACAAAGCAGCTGCATAAATGCTAAAGCTTTAAATAAAAGTAAAACCATCAAGAAAAGGCTGACCCCTTCTATGTTTAGAAATACAAGCGCTGCCGCTTATAGGTCATTTCTGGTTAATCATGTCAGAATTTACCTGTATTTTGGAATGGATGTGTGAATAATCTATTCCGGAAAAATTCCGTGACGCCAGTGTCTGTGAACACCTTTTTTATGAATTTACCGATGAAGTCGTTCCGGAACTTTTCTGGATATTTACAGGTACAGTATCACTGTGTGAAAGGAGCTATTATCTTCAGCAGGTATTGCGTGAAAACTCTAATAGTGAACGGCTGCTTCTCACTTAGGGCTGTCTATGATAATGAAAGAGAAATCGTGACTAATGGATGGCACTTTCCCCCTCTGATGACATGTGGAAATGGCAAATGTCAATCAAAGTGTTTCTGCAGACTGTTTTTATGAAGCATGATTATAAAAAAAATTCCCATTAAAGGCTAATTATATTCACAAACTCTTGTCCATAACTGTGCCTAAACACCTAATAAAAATACAATAAGGTTTAAAGGTCCCCTTTAAAATGCAAGGTTTGGAAAATTTAACCATTATCATCTTGATGTTAGTCCCAAGAATGTGAAATAAAGTGACATCATGCACTTCTGTTTCTATAAGCTGAGGCTTATCCAGCATATGTTTTACGCAGCGGATGCCCTTCCAGCCATAACGCAGATCTGGGAAATTTTGAAGTTTGCAAAAAAAGGAAAAAAAAAAAGAAAAAAAGTTCCAAATGCGAATAAGGTGTGATCCTATCAAGTTATAGAGTGGCTGATTGTAGTATTGGTAACCTGGTAACCAACAGTAAACAAGGCAAGCATAATGGAGTCACGTGGGTGTAATGTTCATTATTCATTCATTTTCTTTTCAGCTTAGTCCCTTTATTCATCAGGGGTCACCACAGTGGAATGAACTGCCAGTGTTTATGGTTCATTTTTTTTCGGTTTAGTCCCTTTATTAATCTGGGGTCACCATAGCAGAATGAACCACCAACTTATCCAGCATTTGTTTTATGCAGCGGATTCCCTTCCAGCCGCAACCCATCACTGGGAAACACAGACACACTCTCATTCACAAACATACACTACGGACAATTTTTAGCCTACCCAATTCACCTGTACCGCATGTCTTTGGACTTGTGGGGGAAACCGGAGCACCCGGAGGAAACCCACGCGAACGCAGGGAGAACATACAAACTCCATACAGAAATGCAGAGGCTCGAACCAGTGACCTTCTTGCTGTGAGGTGAGAGCGCTACCCATTGCGCCATTACGTTGCCTCCAATGTTCATTATGTCAGAGTTTATTTGTTCAGGTGCTTCAAGGCCCCATTATTAACCCATTTTTGCATTAAAAACACCTAAAATTTAAATATATATATTTTTAATAAAGGAATTTTTTTTTTAAATTTGGCATTTCCATCACTTGTTTGTCACGGCATTACTTATACATATCTTCAACATACAAGCCTTCAATCATGAAATGTTTGCCAAGTAGCTAAAAGTTTGCGAAAAGAGCAATCACTGTAAAAAATACTGGGTTCCACACAATTCCTTCATGTTGTCCCAACACAAATCAATTCAGCTAACTTAATAGTTTTTACAAATTTAAAAGGATTGAACATAAAACAATTATGTTGTCCCAAAAAAATCATTTGAAGTAGTTTGAAAAAGCAGCAAAAGTTCTTTTGTTTTAAATGTAGGGCTATCAACATTAACACGTCAACCAATGCAATTAATCTGAAAAGGTTAAGGCGTTCAATTTTCTTAAATGGAAATTAATCACTTGATAATGTTTAACCCAAGCTTTTTGCAATCATCACAGTATATTCGCATATCATTATACGCATATCATTGTGTGATGGATAATATAATACAATGTATCAAGCCATGACGTGTTTTCTGAATGGCAATAATCATTATAGAAAGCTTCCAGATTGAAGTTTGGATTAAACAAATGCTGTGTAAACGTAGTGTAGTGATGAACTGTCCACCGAAGCACTACAAATCTAATAGTTTTAAGCAGAAGCAGGTCAATAAACAGAATAAAGTTTGTAGATTATTTACAATAACAATTAACAATAACAATTCTTCATACTCAGAAAAGTTCTAAAAAAATAATGTAAAACCTTGACAGTGAACATAATTTGACTTGAATTGTTTTGGAATAAATGTCAACCAATTTGAATCAATAAATCAGCTTTGAGATTTCAGATTTGGTATAATAGTGCTAATTTACAGTGCGATACTAGAATAACTACAGGCATTATGTTTCAACACTGATAAGCAAAAAACAATGTATGTAGAATAAGATAAGAAACATGAAACACAAACAGAACAATAACAGATGCATTTTATTCAGTTTACAGTACCAGATCTGATCACACAGCTGAAAATAAAAACGTGAAACAAATGTTGACATCATGTGCGCACTCGTTGTTCACCCTGTGTGACTTTCACCACAGCATTTACATTCAATGCGGTGTTTTCCACATAAACACCATGTTTGTGGCATCGCTTTGATTAGGAGGAGTACCTCAAATCACATTAAAACTTCATTTGCCCTCCGTTTGTTTGTTTGCAGATGAGAACACAAGGAGCACCATAAACCACTGACGTGCCACGCCAACATTTGTTTATGCATGAGGAAAAAAACCTCCAAAACACCACCTTCAGTGCCTCCGTCAGTGAGTTCATTAGCTGCTTTTTTTTGTTCGCGTTTGACCTGATAGCGGAACAGTTGGGTTTTGGGAGGTGTTGTGAAAGTTTGAAGGCCTTGTTGTCATCCGAGTAACTCTTTGGTTTTAGTTGCCAGCTGTTTGTCGATGTCTGCCGTGAAACTGTCCGTCATTTGTTGAATCTGGCGATTTTAGGGAGAAAATGATGGAATAGATATATATGGTTATTGGATACACATAAATGCATTGATATTTTTACATGATTACATGTTACTGCTACTGCTGATTGTTTTTATTGAATATATGATTCATAATAATGATATTATATGATTTATTTTCTATTCATTCTTTTCTTCAGCTTAGTCCCTTATCTATCAGGTGTCACCACACAAAATTAACAGCAAACTATTCCGGCGTAGGAAATGCCCTTTCAGATGCAAGCCAGTACTGGGAAACACCCATACTCTCTCATTCACTCATACACTACAGCTAATTTAGTTGATTTAATTAACCTATAGCACATGTCTCTGGACTGTGGGGGAAACCGGAGCACCTGGAGGAAACCCAAACGAACACGTGAAGAACATGCACACTCCACACAGAAATGCTAACTAGCTCAGCCGGGACTCGAAACAGCAACCTTCTTGCTGAGAGGCAACAGTGCAAACCAGCCTATTTTTAATTAATTATATATATATATAT